>OY856411.1:910829156-911061656 GCA_963693085.1 Alisma plantago-aquatica | reverse complement strand
AAGGGAATTTAATTTCCTAAAATAAAATCCTATTATTTGAACCTATTTTGTGCTTTTAACGGGAGAGAAATACGTTCGAAATCACTGCTGCGAGAATCTGTATTAAAGGGAGTTACATGGTCAAGATAATTAAAGACAATCAACTTTCGATTTGACCAGATCTAGAAAATTCAAAAATTGGTCTCCCTCTCTTTTCCCCCCTCTTTTGAGGGCAGCCTACCCCCTCCCCTCCTATAAAAGGAGGGACTCTTCACTTGTAAAAGCATTCCATTCTTCATTCTATTCCATCTAATTTTTAGTTGTATACCACATCTTGTATAATGTTGGATCTTGCTTTAGTTTGCATTTCTTCTGGTCTTATAATATCTGAGTAAATCTCTCTGGCGCATGGGAGTAGCCCCTTAGCCCGGTTCTATTCAATATAATCAATTATATTCCTCAATCGAACAAATGTCTTCTCTCTATTTATGTGTGGTTATTTGGATGATCTGATATATTCTTATGGAGTGATATGACCATGGATCTCTGTAAGAACGAAACAATAGTCCCTTAATTGCAATTATCATCTTTTCGTCTTTTTAATCTTATTATTGTTATAATCCTTGGTGACGCGACCACCTGAGCCTTGGGTTTGAACGCCAATTTGAATTCACATGCTTTTTGATATGACCGTGGATAATGACATGTTGGACGGTTGGACAATGATCCGTGAACGTCGGGACCAACGGGTTCATGGGAAGTCCGACCCTTGTGAGTTTGTCTGTAAGGACATGTAACCATAAGGTCCTGATTTTATCCTTGGAGTTTAGAATTTGATTATTTGAATAGGAATGTGGTTTTGGTGGTGATCTTTCGGACCCCAGATCTTTATTTTTTGATTAGTTAAATTTTATTTCAGCACTTTTATTTTTTTCTTAGTACTAACAACTCTCTCAAATCGGGATTTAATTCTTGTACTTGCGATCGGATTTGGATTTTGACTTTTCTTTTCTGCCGTCCCTTGGACTGATACCTATATATACTAAGTTGACTTGTTGTTCGCAACAAGTTGGCAACCTGGTTAGAAGGTTAAACTCTAGGACTTTTCCTAGTGATTGTTGCGTGTACAACGACGCGCATCAATTTGGCGTTGTTGTCGGGGACGGCATAGTTGTTTTTCAGATCTGGTTGCCTGTATATCTTGTATAATCCTTGTTCATATTCTCTAACTTTCATAACTTTAGTCTTTTTTATAATTTCTTTTAAATTTTTATAATTTCTTTTTGCCTTCCGAGCACAATTCCGGAAGTGTATCTCCTCTTTCTGCTGAGTTTCCATTCCAGCAGTACTGCTTTCTAGTTACTTTTTTTTGTAATTTTAGTTATTTCATAATTTCTTAGATTTATAATTTTTAGTTTTTTTGTAATTTTGACTAACCTTTTATCTCGTAATCTTTCTTCTCTCGTTTGTTGATTGACATATCTTTCAGGAACTTTTCTTTTCAAATGGAGTGGGCATCCCAATATCCCCCACAATGTAATTATTGTGGTTTTTACCACCATGCATCTCTTGCCTATCTGACTCTACCCCATGCTTATAATAGCACCCCATTTAATTACGAGCCCTTTCATCCTGGTGGGTACAATGTGAATCCACATTTTTCTGAGAACCATTATGGGGAACCTTGCTATCCATATTCTAATGGGGGATATGATCAACAATATTTTGTGGGGTGTAACCAACAAAACCTTGGGGGTTATGAACATGTTTATGAAACCCAATGTAATCCTCAACAAGAAGAGAGACTTAGGGCCTTAGAGAAGATAGCAGTAGAAGGAGAAATAAAACTAAAAGCCAGACAAGCTTTCTTAACCGCCCTGCTAGAAGCCCAAACCGAAAATATAGATTGTTTAAATATGTTTCCTCATGAATTGGTGACACCTTATAATATTGAATCTTCCTACCAAGATGGACGCAATGGAAATTACAATCCACCATCTTTTGGAGATTATTATGAGGAGCAATGCCACCCAAAATAATATGAGGAGTACTATGGCCAAGGACACTATGGGGAGTGTGGCGAGGATGACCAAAATTTTGGGGTGTATAAATCTATGGTGAAATGCAAATTGATCTTGAACTGGAAGAGAGACTTAAGGCCCTAGAAAAGATGGTAGCAGAAGCACAAGAAAAACTTGAATCCAGTCAAGCCATGTTAGCTACCTTACTAGAGGATCAATCACAAACTCCCCCTATAGAGCTTGAGCAACCCAAGATGGTTCTTCCTGACGATAACGATGATGATCCTTATTTTGTGTCATATATGTCAGATCCTGAAGAAATAGAACAAAATATGGAGCCATATTTTGTGTGTGATGAGGACGTTGGTATCCCTATCTTTCCTTTAGAGACTCTATTACTTGAATATGAAATGTCAAAGCAGGAGAGTCATTCTAAAGATCCAACAACTCCTCCCATCCTCAACATAAATCTGAATGATACCATAGACCAATACCCTTCTTTTGAGTCTATTTTGGATAATGATCATCTAATCCCCTTTATGATTCTTCCCAAGCCGTCACAACCAATTTCCATCCCATACATGGTTGATCTTGAAAGGGAGATACCACCGTTGGAAGAAGCCCACACGCCCCCTTCTGTTGTTTTCAAGGAAGACATCATCATCCCTCCTAAATACTTGGGGAACCCTTGTACAAAAGTATTAGAGACATATGTTATATCAACAATGAAACTTACCAAACCCAATGTTGATGTCATTAATTTTAAGGAGAAACAAAACAATTTTGTAAATGATTTTAATTTTTTTGTATTAGCATCAATTCTCCCATATGTAGGTCATCATGATGGTGGAAAACCTGAACCAGATCCTCCACCTGACTCAATTCATCATGCTCTACTGGCATTACTGGTCGGGTACCCACCAACCTCCCCCGATCCACATCCATCATCAACACTTCCCTTGCTATCGAAGGAAGATCTATGGATATTATTGGAGGGAATGTGAGGTAAAAGAAAATATGAGCACCCCACTGAGCTTCTACAATTACCCTATCATAGGGTACATTATGAAGCTCCTCAGATAAAGGTCGCATCCCTCATACACATCCCCTTTAGCTTGACGTTTTTTGAGCTACTTGGGCCACCTGGAAATCCTCGCTCTTCTCTTCCCTCCATCTCGGGTTTTGATTTTGCTCGGGACGAGCAACAATCTAAGTCCGGGGTGGAGGTGGGTGGTATGTTTATATTCCACCCCCTTATCTTTTTTATTCTTGCATTATTTCTACCTTTTTTGTTTTGCATATAGTTACTTTGTTCATGGCCATTATCTAGTCGGCCATGTTTTTATTTCTTTTGTTGCAAAATGGCCTTTATCTAGTCGGCCAATATGAATAAATGTTTATCATTGTACCCCTTTGAATTTAGTAAATCTTTTACAAAAATTGTTACAAATTGCCATGTCTAAAATCACCATGTCACCTAGGATCCCAAAATAGCATCACTACTTGGAAAAGTCGGCAAGTCGTATGGAATCAATCAAAACCAAACACAAATTTTCTCTATTTTTAAACTGTTGATTAACTTCATATAAATCTTGTATAATGTGATTGACATGAATGTTCTTTCTGATGTAATGACACTTTCAAAAAAAAAGAGAAAATAAATGTATGAAGTTATAAGCATAAGGACACCTTTTGTTTCCCCCTTATTTTATTTCTAAAAAAAGAGAAGCAAAGAATCACCACCAGACAAAAATCAAGTCCGGGGTGGCATGCTTCCCATATAAAAATTTCCATACCCCACAAAGGGGCGTACCATCAAAAGATGCCAAAAGTGCACATTAAAAAAATTGTGACCAATGTAGCCACAACTCCACAAATTTAAATCCCAAGTCGAATAGAGGAGGGATAAAAAAAAATGCATCACTTCCTTCTTTGTTTTCGCACCACCTAATTTCATCTTGTTCTTGTGCAACAACTCAAAAAAAAATATTTATAAAAATGAGAGTGTCAAAGAAAAAGTAAGATGAAGCATGTTTTTCTATAAAATCTTAATTTTGAACCAAGATATGATATTTGTTTTTAATAGGGATATAGAATTTTGTGTTTTGTGATTTTAGGAGATTGGGTTGCTTGGCCAAATTTGGAGGTAAGGAATAAAGTGATGTTACAAGGGTGAGAATAGACATGTTGTTAGTATAAATTGGAATAATTTTTGATTTTATTTGTTTGAGGACAAACAAAGATTCAAGTCCGGGGTATTTTGATAAATGTATATTTATCCATTTTATTTATATATTTTTGATATTTGTTTAGGATTATTTTGTTATTTATTCTCTTAGTTTCATAATTAATTGTTTTATTTTATATTTTAATCTTTAATTAGAGTTTTAATTCTATTTTCTTGGGTTTTGTAGGAAAATTATACAATTTGCAGCAGTCCTAAAATTCATATATACCCTCCACCAAAAGTGACATAACTCTTGCATTCGAACTCAAAATTGAGTGAACAAGTATTCATTGGAAAGGGAATTTAATTTCCTAAAATAAAACCCTATTATTTAGACCACTTTTGTTCTTTTAATGGGAGAGAAATACGTTCGAAATCTCTGCTGCGAGAATCTGCATTAAAGGGAGTTACATGGTCAAGATAATTAAAGACAACCAACTTTCGATTTGACCAAATCCAGAAAATTCAAAAATTGGCCTCGCTCTCTTTTTTCCCCTCTTTTGAGGGCAGCCTACCCCCTCCCCTCCTATAAAAGGAGGGACTCTTCACTTGTAAAAGCGTTCCATTCTTCATTCTATTCCATCTAATTTTTAGTTGTAGACCACATCTTGTATAATGTTGGATCTTACTTTAGTTTGTATTTCTTCTGATCTTATTATGTCTGAGTAAATCTCTCTGGGGCATGGGTGTAACCCCTTAGCCCGGTTCTATTCAATATAATCAATTATATTCCTCCATCGAACAAATGTCTTCTCTCTATTTATGTGTGGTTATTTGGATGATCTGATATATTCTTATGAAGTGATATGACTGTGGATCTTTGTAAGAACAAAACAATAGTCCCTTAATTGCGATTATCATCTTTTCGTCCTTTTAATCTTATTCTTGTTATAATCCTTGGTGACGCGACCACCTGAGCCTTGGGTTTGAATGCCAGTTTGAATTCACATGCTTTTTGATATGACCGTGGATAATGGCATATTGGACGGTTGGACAATGATCTGTGAACGTCGGGACCAACGGGTTCACGAGAAGTCTGACCCTTGTGAGTTTGTCCGTAAGGACATGTAACCACAAGGTCCTAATTTTATCCTTGGAGTTTAGAATTTGATTAGTTGAATAGGAACGTGGTTTTGGTGGTGATCTTCCAGACCCCAGATCTTTATTTTTTGATGAGTTAAATTTTATTTCAACACTTTTATTTTTTTCTTAGTATTAACAACTCTCTCAAATCGGGATTTAATTCTTGTACTTGTGACCGGATTTGGATTTTGACTTTTCTTTTATGCCGTCCCTTGGATCCATACCTATCTATACTAAGTTGACTTGTTGTTCGCAACAAGTTGACAACTTGGTTAGAAGGTTAAACTCTAGGACTTTTCCTAGTGATTGTTGCGTGTACAACGACACGCATCAGCCACAGAAGTGGAAGAAGAGGGGAAAGAAGAAGCTACAGAAATAGAGAAGAGGTTTGCTGCTGAGACTCCTCAGAGAATACAAAAAGAGGTCAAAATAGGAGCTGCGATGGCTACTGAAGGAGATAAGTAAGCTACTTCTTCGACACCTCAGACACAAAAGAAAGGAAAAAAAGGGGTTACAACTCCCCCATGGATCAAACATCCATCAAAAAGTACAAAGCGCAGTAAGGTTGCTACTGCTGGTCGTGGAGGCAACAGAGCTACTGAGAAGAAAGAAGTTGCGCACAACAAAGCGGTAAAAGAAGAACAACAAGGTAATTTGTTTTTGCATGCAGCGTACTACTATTGTGTCTTTAACCTTCTCTACATCCCGCCCCTCCTACTATGCAGACTACTACTGATGTGTCAATGTATGATAGTTACTACATTAAAACTAGACGATGTAGCTAGAGTAACTACACTGTAAGGACCATGCCCTACGTTTTGGGTTTACCCTGTTTGTTTTGCTTGATCTTGGTGCTTTGGTGCTTGCTAATCACCTTAAGTGGTGATTAGGGTTTTGTTGAGCTTTGTTGAGAGTTCGAGGGGATACTTGCAAATAACCCAAGTTTAGGGTTTTGTGGGCTAGTTTGCCATCTTGTGAGATGTTTCCCCTCTTTGCTTCCTCTAGGGTTGAGAGGAAGGCTTGGGCTTGTTGTTTGAGTCCTTTGGGCTTGAGTTGAGCTTGTTTGGGCCTTGGAGTTCCTTGTTTGGGCTTGCTTGAGCCTTGTGTCACCCAAGGAGTAGTGTGTGTCGCCCTAGGTTGGTTTGTGTTGACCTAGAGGTGGTGTGTCACCCAGTTTCTTGGTGTGTCGCCCAGTAGCTCTTGTTGTGTCGCCCAGATGGCTTGGCTTGGTTGATGGACACATGGTGCACATCTTGGACAAGTGCCTTATGGCTTGCATGAGAGGTGGCTTGAGTTGGTGGACATGTATCCCTTGGGTGGACGACACATAGCATGGTTGTACCTTGGTTTCTCCTCCCCTTCTTCCTATATAGGTAGCTCTTCTCCTTACCTTAGTCTCCTTTGGTCCTTTGGTCTCCCCTCCACCCTTGGTGCACGATATCCCTCTCCATCTTGCTTGTGTTGGCCGATACACTTCCTTGGAGCTGAAGTGGTGGCCGATACACCTTCCTGGAGCAGCCTGGTGGACGATAGCTTTGGATCTTGGAGTGCTTTGGAGCTTTGGTGGTCGACAACCTTGGAGCTCAAAGTGCATCTTCTTCCTTGGAGCTTAAGGCGGGTTGCATAGTTTCTAACCCTAACTCTCGTACCTCTAGCTTTAACCTTGTTGCATGTTAGTAGACTAGCTTAGTTCCTTGCTTGTACATCTTGCTCATGTACCTTAGTGGCCGATATCCCTCTCTAGTGTTTAGGGTTCCTTGTATACCTTGTTTTTTAGGGTTTGTGCTCTTTGTGTTGGAGGTTGAAGATGACCTAGGGTTGGGCGATACCCCCTTACTTGTGAGTGTGTTGGGCAACACACTTGCCTTTAAGTTGAACGATATGAGTGTTCTTGGGTTGAGCAACACCTTTGTTCTTTGTGTTGGCCGATATGATGATTTAGGGTTTGAGTTCCTTGAGTTGGAGGTCGATAGGTTGACCTAGCTTGAGTGTTGGCCAACATGGTGACCTTGTTGGGCGACATGGTGATCTCTTTGGTGGCCGACATGGCACCTTGGTGGACGACATGTTGAGCTCTTGAAGTTGGCCGATACCCTTGCCCATGAGTGGGCGATAGGGTGAGCTAGGGTTTGGTTGGCCGATATGAAGGGAGACATAGTGATGTTCTTTGTTGGCCGATATGTGAGGGCCCTTGGAGATGGGCAATACTCTCTCTCTCTCTCTCCCTCTCTCTCTTGTTGGGCGATATGGTTCCCTTGTTCCTCTCTTGAACGATAGGCCTTAGTATCTTGGTGATCTTTGTGGTGGAAGTTAGGGCCAAGCATGGCATGGCATGTTGGACGATAGGCTACGTGCCCTAATGGCCGATACCATGATGGGCGACATGCTTTGGGCCATGATGGCTGATAGGGTTAGTAGTGTGTTGGCCGATAGGGTTAGTAGTGTGTTGGCTGATAGGGTTAGTAGTGTGTTGGCCGATAGGGTTAGTAGAGTGTGATGGCCGATAGGGTTAGTGAGGTTGGACGATACCTATGTTGGGTGATAGGCTTTAGATGAGGGTTGTGAGGCTATAGTGAGGGTATGAGTTTCTTTGGTGACGGTCCCTCATGTGATAGAAGTGGATGCTTATACATAAACCAATAAACGATGGTGGTGTTTGTGATATCATCAATATGTAATATGTTGCCTTGCAATTAATAAGAGTGCTAATGATAGTAATGTATATGATGATAGCCCTCATGTAATAGATGGATGATGTGACCCTTATGCTTAATTGTTAATGATAATGAAGATGATGATAACTACTCTAGTAGTTTTTTAATGATAATAATGTTGATAATAATGATGCTAAGTGACAATGATGTTAAAGGTTGCTTCATGATAAAGATGAAAATAGTTGATGGCAATAGTAATGACCTTGTTAATAATAGTGTTGGTTCTGTATACCCAACATGATTTCTATATACCCTGATTGTTTGTATAATCCTGAGATTTAGGGTAAGCATCAGTATAGTTGTTAATGATGTACTTAACACACTTGGTTACCAAATAAGTGTAATATTGGTAATTTAATTATCTTGAATGATATTTCATGATAGTGAGCATATTCCTTATGTTGAATCTACAATTATTGCATACCTTAACCTTGCAGGTAATGACTTAGCCATGAAAGGGCTATGTGACATATGTAATGAGTAACATAACTTTGATAATTTCTCTATAAGATTATGCATGTGATATGTCTGTCCCATGATGATGAGGTGAGCCTTAAGAGACAATGGCAGTGCATGATGAAGGGTTGAGACCCTGTGGCATGTGATGATCCTTGAGATGGATCTGGATGGTTGGCAAGAGGCCAAGTGATAACATGTGATGTTGGATCCTTAAGATGGATCAGGTTGATATGAATAGATCATAATATAATGTTCTTTACTTTCTGTTATATCTTGCATGTTATACAACTTGGTTGAATCCTGCAATCCATCTAAAAGATACTAATTAATCACAGTGAAATATATCATGTAGTTTGCCCTGGCCATAGATCCATCATCGTCAGGACTTGGTGATGGTGAAACAGGTTTTCCTACGGGTTAACCTGGAAGCGCATATTGTTGAATATGTGTAGGTTGATCCTAGCCTGAAAATGAGGAGGTAAGAGTGTAACTTCGGTTGCAGAGTCAGATATGTGTGTAGAGCATGGTGAACAGGCCCATGGCTCAGGATATGTGATGTATGGAGCATGAATGCGTTCATGGCTCAGAGCACGGTGATCAGGCCCGTGGCTCAGTTTTACTAGCGCCGTGACCTGTACCAAGGCGGGCTAGAGAATGGGTAGCCTATGGAGCTAACCCTGTGGCTTAGACCACTTCAGCTTGTGACTGCGGTCCTGCTTGTGTTGTACTCATGTACTGACCATGAGGAGGGAGGTCGTGGAGTCTGGCTCTTCCATTGACCTTGTATGGCACCGTCTTGGGTTTCGTAACCGAAGGTTGGATTTGAACGGTACGGTTCAAATCCTCAGGGCATAATAAAATGTAATACAGCCATTTAGTATTTACTAGTCATATCAAATATGAAACATTGGTTGAGGCCTTGTTTGTGTAATATTCCGTTATACCTTGCAGGTCATGTGGTAATCTACCTTATCTTGATAATCAGGTTATATGGCACTATACCCGGTTCTAATAATCCTGCTACATAGTGATATATCTTATCTTGATAATCATGTTCCTTTGAAAGACATCTGGTTATATGCTTTAATACAGCTGGTATGCTTGCCGGTAAGAATGATCTTGCTATATATATATATAACTGCTTCTGATATATCTGCTCATGTTATAATTGATGTAATAGTTTATCTTGCTGAGGTT
Source organism: Alisma plantago-aquatica (assembly GCA_963693085.1). Classification (NCBI taxonomy): domain Eukaryota; kingdom Viridiplantae; phylum Streptophyta; class Magnoliopsida; order Alismatales; family Alismataceae; genus Alisma; species Alisma plantago-aquatica. The sequence continues at coordinate 911,051,976 of OY856411.1, read as the reverse complement.
CTATGGTTGCGGTGGGGAGCTATGTTTCTCGCTGGGACAATTTTTCAATTGTCTCACCCCGCTGGTTTTCACCCTTTTTAGGTGGTCGAGGTAGACGTGGTCGAGGTTGTGGTGTTGTGGACGAGCAGCTTGAGGAGCAGTAGAAGGCAAGCGATGGACATGCTGCTGTTTTGGATGCTTTTTAGTAGAGTCTAGAGTCATCCCTGTACTCTCAGGTCCTTGGCAGTGTTTTGACGATGTTTCACGAAGATCGTTTGATGATATCGGTATATCCTGCTATTGGCCGGATGTGGACCTTTATGTATATATATGAACAGGTGATGAACTCATGTGATGGATGGACAGCTGTTCCTGAGCTGTGGACACGTGTTAGATCTTGTGTATGTACATATTTATATGACATGTTTCGGTGCAGGATGAGGACTGAAAAGTAATAGTTTCACAGTTTATCAGTTTTCCGCAATCGGTTTTAATTAACCCGTGTTTTGATAATCTGTGGTTATGGTGTTTTCCGCACGTTTTCGCGTAACACCTCGTATCTGTGTGATAATGGGATGTGTTGCCACAAGCTTGGTATCAGAGCTCTAGGTTCGCTGAGTCTACAGGGATTTAGGACTAGGTTGAGTTGTTCTTATGTGTGTCCAGGTTATCTTACAAAAATCTTCTTCCCTCAGCAGAAGAAAAGCCAAGATGTCTGGAAACCATGAAGAACATGCTCCTGAGTATAGTGATGCTGCATCGGTTGATGGAGCAGATGGACGGGCACATGAAGATCGGGTGCCTGAGGTCCCCCAACCAGACCCAGCCATACTTGAACACCCTGCCTACCAACAGCTTATGGGGCAGTTAATGGCTACGATGAATCTCATGGTTGAGCGATTACCAGTGCCTCCTCCGTGAGCACAGGTTCCCCATGGAGAAGCATCGGGTATTGGGAAGACCTTTGAGCGGCTTCGCCGAGTCGGAGCTTCGGATTATGCTGGAACGGCTGATCCAGAGGATGCAGATCTGTGGCTGACGAGTCTTGAAAAGGCTTTCCGGATCCTCGACATCCCCAAAGCAGACAAAGTAAAGCATGCTGTCTACCTTTTGAAGGGTAGTGCTGGTCACTGGTGGACCATCGAGGAAGAGAAACGGCCTGGTGAGGTGATCTGTTGGGAAGTGTTTCGACGCGAGTTCGTCACCAGATACTTTCCGAAGACGTACCTGGATGAGAAGATCAGTCAGTTTGAGAAGTTGCGGCAAGGAACGATGAACATCACCGAGTACAAAGCTAAGTTTATGGATCTGTTGAGGTTCTGTCCTCACATGGCGGCGACAGATGATGAACGGATCAGACGTTTCGAGAAGGGTTTGAGTGTTGAGTTGACAACCCCTGTGTCTGTGCTGGAAAACCGAGAGCGGTTTGCTACGTTTGTGGAATCAGTTCGACGGATCGAGAGAATAGTAAGGGAGAAAAGAGAGTCGGTGTCTCTTAAAAGACCTGCTCAGTTTCAAGGACGAAGGTTTGGTGGCTTCAAGAAACCCAGGTTTTCAGCACCGTCAGTGATGAGAAGTGCTGGTGTACCATCTCAGTGGTCTCTGAGTAAGGGAAGAGGATACGTTTCTTCACCATCTAAGGCGCACAACTCAGCTTCGGTGGCAGTGACAGGGCCATCTAGGTCACGAGTTGACAATAGAGCATGTCATCTCTGTGGACAAGTCGGGCATTGGAAGTTCAATTGCTCGAATAGAGATGTTGAAGTGACGCAGCAACCGAGGCAGAGTTTCCAGAAGTCTGAGAGACCACAGCCCAGTGGTAGCAGAGGACGAGGACGCGGTCAAGCGTCTCAAGTTGGATCATCTGCTCAAGGAAGCAGAGGTCGTGGACAGCAAGCAACGGCTCGATTCTATGCCATGAATCAGCCGGAGGCGGTAGTCAACCCGCGAGTGGTGACAGGTCAGATGGAGTTATTTCATTCTGATATGTCTTCTTCTTGCTTTATATCTGTTCTGGTTGACCCGGGTGCTACACACTCTTTTATCGCCTATAGTATGCTTGAAAGCTGTCATCTACCTGTTAGTTGTAAGAAGGATAGCTTGTTGTTAGAAACCCCTCTTGATGGTTCCTCTTTTCTTCGAGAAGAGTGTCCATCTTGTGTTTTGTCTTTTTCGGGACACAGCATTCAGGTGGATCTCATACCACTTGATATGCATGGTTTCGATGTTATCCTTGGGATGGATACCTTAGAGAAGTATAAGGTTGTCTTGGACTGTGGTTCCAAGCAGGCGGTGTTTGATGTTGTTGGAGAGAAGTGGATCTTCCAGGGAGATAGGAAGATTCTTCCGACGTGTCTGGTGTCAGCTATGGTGGCAGATAGGTTGTTGCGACAAGGATGTGAGGCGTTCTTAGCTCACGTCGTGGATACCATTGTGGATACCAAGGCGAAAGGCCTTAACCTTGAAGAAGTGTCAGTGGTCCGAGAGTTTGCAGAAGTGTTTCTCGAGGAGTTTCCTAGTGTTCCTCCACCCCGAGAGATTGATTTTGAGATCAATCTGGTTCCGGGAACACAGCCGATTGCACAGACACCTTATAGGATGGCTCCAGCAGAGATGGTAGAGTTGAAGAAGCAGATACAAGAGTTGTTGGAGAAAGGTTTCATCAGACCGAGCACGTCACCTTGGGGTGCTCCCGTGTTGTTCGTTAAGAAGAAGGATGGTTCGATGCGGTTGTGTATAGACTACCGACAGTTGAATAAGGTCACGATCAAGAATAAGTACCCGTTGCCGAGGATAGATGACCTGTTCGATCAGTTGTGTTGTGCTACAGTGTTTTCGAAGATCGATCTATGGTCTGGATATCATCAGTTGAGGATAAATGCGGATGACATACCAAAGTCAGCCTTTAGGACGAGGTATGGTCATTTTGAGTTTGTGGTTATGCCGTTTGGGCTAACCAATGCACCTGCTGCTTTCATGGATCTGATGAACAGAGTGTTTCGTCCGTTCTTAGATCAGTTTGTTGTAGTTTTTATAGACGACATCTTGATCTATAGTCGGAACCGGCTAGAGCATGAGCAACATCTTCGTCAAGCGTTGACTCTCCTTCGTCAACATCAGTTGTATGCTAAGTTTAGTAAGTGTGAGTTCTGGTTGGATGAAGTGACTTTCTTAGGTCATGTGATATCTGCTGAAGGAATCAAAGTAGATTCGAAGAAAGTGGAATCTGTTGCGGATTGGGAACAGCCGAAGACACCGACGGAAGTTCGTAGTTTCCTTGGTCTAGCAGGATACTACCGGAGGTTTATCAAGGACTTCAGTTCGATAGCTCTACCGATGACGAAGTTGACCAGGAAGGATGTGCCTTTTGTTTGGGATGATCGATGTCAACAAGCTTTCCAAAGTTTGAAGGAAAAGCTAACCAGTGCTCTAGTGTTGATCTTGCCAGAATCTGGAAAAGGCTATGTTGTTTTCTGTGATGCGTCCAAGAAAGGTTTGGGTTGTGTGCTGATGCAGGAAGATCATGTGGTTTCTTTTGCTTCGCGACAGCTTAAGAAACACGAGGAGAACTATCCGACCCATGACTTGGAGCTGGCAGTAGTGGTTCATGCGTTAAAGATTTGGAGACACTATCTTTATGGGGAAGTGTGTCAGATCTTTACAGATCACAAGAATCTGAAGTACATCTTCTCACAGCAAGAGTTGAACATGCGACAGCGTCGGTGGATGGAGTTGATCAATGATTATGATTGCACTATCGAGTATCATCCTGGTAAGGCGAATGTGGTAGCAGACGCGCTTAGCAGAAAGTCTTCTACTCCCAAGAAGGCACAGATGAGTTCTTTGGTATGCCATAGGCGGGACATGTTAGTCTCCTTACGGCAGATGAACGTTCAGATGGAGGTTTCCTCGTTAGTTGGACTTTTAGCACAGATGCAAATCAAGCCCACATTGAGACAGCAGATCAAGGATGCACAACAAACGGATGATACAGTACAGCTAATTAGATCAGAGTTTGGCAGCGAAAAGCGTGATGGGTTCCATGAGTCCGAGGATGGAGTGGTTTGCTATCATAATAGGATGGTGGTTCCAGATGCTGATAATCTGAGGAAGTTGGTGCTCGAGGAAGCACACACGTCGATGTATGCTATGCATCCAGGTGTCACCAAGATGTATCATAGTCTGAAGGACTTGTATTGGTGGCCCGGCCTGAAGAAAGACGTAGCTGAGTTTGTGGCTAGGTGTGCGGTATGTCAGCAAGTCAAGGCTGAGCATCAAAAGCCGGCAGGTACGTTGCAACCTCTGCCTATACCACAGTGGAAATGGGATCATATAACCATGGATTTCATAGTTGGTCTACCCAGGACAACTAAGAATCATGATTCCATTTGGATGATAGTGGACAGATTAACAAAGTCTGCCCATTTCATACCTGTGAAGACCACGTATACAGCTGATAAGCTCGCTCGAGTATATGTGGATGAGATAGTTCGTTTGCATGGTGTGACAACAATGATAGTTTCTGATAGAGGTCCTCAGTTTACAAGTCATTTTTGGGAACAGTTGCACAGGGCGATGGGAACGCAGTTGAAGTTCAGTACCGCTTTCCACCCGCAGACAGATGGACAGTCTGAGAGGACTATTCAGATTTTGGAGGATCTTCTTCGTGCTTGTGTTTTGCAGTTCCTAGGCAGTTGGGACGTACATCTCAGTTTAATAGAGTTTGCCTACAACAATAGCTATCAGCGGAGCATTGACATGGCTCCCTATGAGGCTTTGTATGGGAGGAAGTGCAGATCTCCTTTGTGTTGGTATGAATCAGGTGAATATCAACTTTTGGTCCCTGAGTTAGTACATCAAACGACAGAAAAGATCAAGGTGATACAACAACAGTTGAAAGCGGCACAAGACAGGCAGAAGTCTTATGTAGACAATCGCCGACGACCCTTGGAGTTCCAGGTGGGAGACAAGGTGTATCTTAAAGTCTCTCCGTGGAAAGGTGTGCTGAGGTTTGGACGGAAGGGTAAGTTAGCTCCCAGATATATGGGGCCTTACCCAGTCATAGCACGTGTTGGCAAGGTGGCTTACGAGTTAGAATTGCCTCCAGAGTTGCACAGGTTACATCCAGTGTTCCATGTCAGTATGCTGAAGAAAAGTCATCCGGATACAGGAACAGTGATACAACCAGTTGAGGTTGAGATTGACAAAGATGTGACTTATGAAGAGGGTCCTATGACGATCCTTGACAGAAGAGTCAAGAAGCTGAAGAGAAAGGATCTGGTTCTTGTGAAGGTCCTTTGGCATCACCGTGGCGTTGAGGAAGCCACGTGGGAGCTTGAGGAAGAGATGAGGAGGAAGTATCCCTCGCTTTTCTCTTCGGATTTCGGGGACGAAATCCTTTTGTAGAGGTTTATGGCTGTAAGGACCCTGACCTGCGTTTTGGGTTTACCCTGTTTGTTTTGCTTGATCTTGGTGCTTTGGTGCTTGCTAATCACCTTAAGTGGTGATTAGGGTTTTGTTGAGCTTTGTTGAGAGTTCTAGGGGCTACTTGCAAATAACCCAAGTTTAGGGTTTTGTGGGCTAGTTTGCCATCTTGTGAGATGTTTCCCCTCTTTGCTTCCTCTAGGGTTGAGAGGAAGGCTTGGGCTTGTTGTTTGAGTCCTTTGGGCTTGAGTTGATCTTGTTTGGGCCTTGGAGTTCCTTGTTTGGGCTTGCTTGAGCCTTGTGTCGCCCAAGGAGTAGTGTGTGTCGCCCTAGGTTGGTTTGTGTTGACCTAGAGGTGGTGTGTCACCCAGTTTCTTGGTGTGTCGCCCAGTAGCTCTTGTTGTGTCGCCCAGATGGCTTGGCTTGGTTGATGGACACATGGTGCACATCTTGGACAAGTGCCTTATGGCTTGCATGAGAGGTGGCTTGAGTTGGTGGACATGTGTCCCTTGGGTGGACGCCACATAGCTTGGTTGTACCTTGGTTTCTCCTCCCCTTCTTCCTATATAGGTAGCTCTTCTCCTTGCCTTAGTCTCCTTTGGTCCTTTGGTCTCCCCTCCACCCTTGGTGCACGATATCCCTCTCCATCTTGCTTGTGTTGGCCGATACACTTCCTTGGAGCTGAAGTGGTGGCCGATACACCTTCCTGGAGCAGCCTGGTGGACGATAGCTTTGGATCTTGGAGTGCTTTGGAGCTTTGGTGGCCGACAACCTTGGAGCTCAAAGTGCATCTTCTTCCTTGGAGCTTAAGGCGGGTTGCATAGTTTCTAACCCTAACTCTCGTACCTCTAGCTTTAACCTTGTTGCATGTTAGTAGACTAGCTTAGTTCCTTGCTTGTACATCTTGCTCATGTACCTTAGTGGCCGATATCCCTCTCTAGTGTTTAGGGTTCCTTGTATACCTTGCTTTTTAGGGTTTGTGCTCTTTGTGTTGGAGGTTGAAGATGACCTAGGGTTGGGCGATACCCCCTTCCTTGTGAGTGTGTTGGGCGACACACTTGCCTTTAAGTTGAACGATATGAGTGTTCTTGGGTTGAGAAACACCTTTGTTCTTTGTGTTGGCCGATATGATGATTTAGGGTTTGAGTTCCTTGAGTTGGAGGTCGATAGGTTGACCTAGCTTGAGTGTTGGCCAACATGGTGACCTTGTTGGGCGACATGGTGATCTCTTTGGTGGCCGACATGGCACCTTGTTGGACGACATGTTGAGCTCTTGAAGTTGGCCGATACCCTTGCCCATGAGTGGGCGATAGGGTGAGCTAGGGTTTGGTTGGCCGATATGAAGGGAGACATAGTGATGTTCTTTGTTGGCCGATATGTGAGGGCCCTTGGAGATGGGCGATACTCTCTCTCTCTCTCTCCCTCTCTCTCTTGTTGGGCGATATGGTTCCCTTGTTCCTCTCTTGAACGATAGGCCTTAGTATCTTGGTGATCTTTGTGGTGGAAGTTAGGGCCAAGCATGGCATGGCATGTTGGACGATAGGCTACGTGCCCTAATGGCCGATACCATGATGGGCGACATGCTTTGGGCCATGATGGCCGATAGGGTTAGTAGTGTGTTGGCCGATAGGGTTAGTAGAGTGTGATGGCCGATAGGGTTAGTGAGGTTGGACGATACCTATGTTGGGTGATAGGCTTTAGATGAGGGTTGTGAGGCTATAGTGAGGGTATGAGTTTCTTTGGTGACGGTCCCTCATGTGATAGAAGTGGATGCTTATACATAAACCAATAAATGATGGTGGTGTTTGTGATATCATCAATATGTAATATGTTGCCTTGCAATTAATAAGAGTGCTAATGATAGTAATGTATATGATGATAGCCCTCATGTAATAGATGGATGATGTGACCCTTATGCTTAATTGTTAATGATAATGAAGATGATGATAACTACTCTAGTAGTTGTTTAATGATAATAATGTTGATAATAATGATGCTAAGTGACAGTGATGTTAAAGGTTGCTTCATGATAAAGATGAAAATAGTTGATGGCAATAGTAATGACCTTGTTAATAATAGTGTTGGTTCTGTATACCCAACATGATTTCTATATACCCTGATTGTTTGTATAATCCTGAGATTTAGGGTAAGCATCAGTATAGTTGTTAATGATGTACTTAACACACTTGGTTACCAAATAAGTGTAATATTGGTAATTTAATTATCTTGAATGATATTTCATGATAGTGAGCATATTCCTTATGTTGAATCTACAATTATTGCATACCTTAACCTTACAGGTAATGACTTAGCCATGAAAGGGCTATGTGACATATGTAATGACTAACATAACTTTGATAATTGCTCTATAAGAGTATGCATGTGATATGTCTGTCCCATGATGATGAGGTGAGCCTTAAGAGACAATGGCAGTGGATGATGAAGGGTTGAGACCCTGTGGCATGTGATGATCCTTGAGATGGATCTGGATGGTTGGCAAGAGGCCAAGTGATAACATGTGATGTTGGATCCTTAAGATGGATCAGGTTGATATGAATAGATCATAATATAATGTTCTTTACTTTCTGTTATATCTTGCATGTTATACAACTTGGTTGAATCCTGCAATCCATCTAAAAGATACTAATTAATCACAGTGAAATATATCATGTAGTTTGCCCTGGCCATAGATCCATCATCGTCAGGACTTGGTGATGGTGAAACAGGTTTTCCTACGGGTTAACCTGGAAGCGCATATTGTTGAATATGTGTAGGTTGCTCCTAGCCTGAAAATGAGGAGGTAAGAGTGTAACTTCGGTTGCAGACTCAGATATGTGTGTAGAGCATGGTGAACAGGCCCATGGCTCAGGATATGTGATGTATGGAGCATGAATGCGTTCATGGCTCAGAGCACGGTGATCAGGCCCGAGGCTCAGTTTTACTAGCGCCGTGACCTGTACCAAGGCGGGCTAGAGAATGGGTAGCCTATGGAGCTAACCCTGTGGCTTAGACCACTTCAGCTTGTGACTGCGGTCCTGCTTGTGTTGTACTCATGTACTAACCATGAGGAGGGAGGTCGTGGAGTCCGACTCTTCCATTGACCTTGTATGGCACCGTCTTGGGTTTCATAACCGAAGGTTGGATTTGAACGGTACGGTTCAAATCCTCATGGCATAATAAAACGTAATACAGCCATTTAGTATTTACTAGTCATATCAAATACGAAACATTGGTTGAGGCCTTGTTTGTGTAATATTCCATTATACCTTGCAGGTCATGTGGTAATCTACCTTATCTTGATAATCAGGTTATATGGCACTATACCCGGTTCTAATAATCCTGCTACATAGTGATATATCTTATCTTGATAATCATGTTCCTTTGAAAGACATCTGGTTATATGCTTTAATACAGCTGGTATGCTTGCCGGTAAGAATGATCTTGCTATATATATATAACTGCTTCTGATATATCTGCTCATGTTATAATTGATGTAATAGTTTATCTTGCTGAGGTTCTATGGTTGCGGTGGGGAGCTATGTTTCTCGCTGGGACAATTTTTCAATTGTCTCACCCCGCTGGTTTTCACCCTTTTTAGGTGGTCGAGGTAGACGTGGTCGAGGTTGTGGTGTTGCGGACGAGCAGCTTGAGGAGAAGTAGAAGGCAAGCGATGGACATGCTGCTGTTTTGGATGCTTTTTAGTAGAGTCTAGAGTCATCCCTGTACTCTCAGGTCCTTGGCAGTGTTTTGACGATGTTTCACGAAGATCGTTTGATGATATCGGTATATCCTGCTATTGGCCGGATGTGGACCTTTATGTATATATATGAACAGGTGGTGAACTCATGTGATGGATGGACAGCTGTTCCTGAGCTGTGGACACATGTCAGATCTTGTGTATGTACATATTTATATGACATGTTTCGGTGCAGGATGATGACTGAAAAGTAATAGTTTCACAGTTTATCAGTTTTCCGCAATCGGTTTTATATAACCCGTGTTTTGATAATCTGTGGTTATGGTGTTTTCCGCACGTTTTCGCGTAACACCTCGTATCTGTGTGATAATGGGATGTGTTGCCACATACACCAACAGATCTGAGTAACTATGAGATAGTCTTGAGTAAGTATTATAATAGGAAGAGTAATGCTCGAGTAACTGAGAGTAATGCTTGAGTAACTGAGAGTAATGCTTGAGTAATTGAAATTAATACTTGAGTAAATGAAATTAATGCTTGAGTAACTATTACTGAATGCTTGAGTAACTGAATGTAATGTTTGAGTAAATGAAATTTATGCTTGAGTAACTATTACAGAATGCTTGAGTAACCGAGATTAATGCTTGAGTAATCGAAAATAAAGTTTGAGTAACTATTATAAAATACTTGAGTAACTGAAATTAATTCTTGAGTAACTATTACAGAATGCTTGAGTAACCATAAGTAATGTTTGAGTATTTATTTATGAAAGTAATGCTTGAGTAAAAAATAGTGTCTCACACACTAGACATACCAATTAAACTAGAAACCAATATTGTTAAGCTAAATACTACATTCTTGGAGTAACTCTATTCGTATGCAGGAGAAGAAAGCAGAGGGGATGAGGAGAGTACAAATGCAAATCAGAAATAGAAAGAGACAAAAAAGGCTAGCGAAGAAGAAGGTGATGTAAAAATAAGAAAAACGAAAACCAAGGGGAAAGGGAAGGAACAAGCAACTAAAGAGAAAGGGAAGGTTGATGGTGATATAGAAGAAGAGGAAAGAAGAAGAAGGAAGTAGAAAGGAAATAAAAAGGGCACAAATGAGGGGGGGAAGCGGAAAGAAATAAGAGAACACAAAAGGGAAAAGGAAACACAACTGAAGAGAAAGGTAAGATTGTATGGAATTATAATTGTTTTAATTTTCAGTTACTTGCAGTTTATTAAATTACTTTTACAAAATAAACAATGAGATCTAACAATAAATTTTGATATGTTTGCAGTGGGAGTAAATAGACTGTACTATAGGTGCTCCTTAAAGAGCTACATCAACACCAACAAGAGCATGGTGTATACAAAAGAACAACTTATGATGTTGAGCTCAACAACCTTTGCAAACCTCGTAAAGATGCCAAATCTTGCGGTTGACATAGGCTTGTTAGAAGACTTAATAGATAGATATGTTGATGAAGTCATATTTCTGCTGGCCAATGGGGAGGAGAGAAGGATGACAGTAGATGACATGGGGATAATTCTAGGTATCCCCAACAAAGGTATAGAAATAAAATAAAGGAAAGATTCTGACATAGTAAAGTCGATATGGCAAGAGTTTTCCAAGGCGACTTGTAAAAATAGAAATGAAGGTGAGACCTCAAAGAGGTTGAGAGAAAAGGATGTCCTGCATAAAGACAACTTAACAAAACTTTGGCAAGAATATGCCAAGACCAACAATCCAGCAGACAATAAAAATATGCGCCGTGCGTGGATGTTGCACCTGCTGAAAGCATTCCTAATCCCAGACACCAACTATTGCACACCAATCTACATTATCCACTACCTAGATGATGTCGTTGTCACTGGGCAGATGAATTGGGCAAAGCTGGTGCATGGGAGTATCTTCAAGAATATGAAGATGTTGTAGGAGAATGTCCAGCTAAGAAGGAAAGGAGAGTAAGGGGCTAAGAACACCCTATACACAACAAGCTGTGTCATGTGCCTATGTGTAAGTGAAGAAAATCATATTCATCTACATTGATACAATATTGACTATGGGGGGGCCAGTTACATATGCATTATATTTTCTATATATTACATGCAGGTTTGGGCATATGAGATGACAAAGATGGAGAAGCCAACATTCCTTGACTCCAAGCCAAGGATAAATAAGTGGGTTGTGCCAGTTGAGAAATTGATAGAATTAGGGGCAGTGGACCCTAAGGATGTAAGATTATCTATTCTTTGTTACAAAATCTAATATACAACTTAATCATACTTGTTTCATTTTGTGACACATTATTTTTATTTATATGTTGGACATGTTTATCAAAGGATAGTAGTAGACCAGGGAGATGATTGGCAGGCTACAAAATCATCGAAGGACATGCCAGCAAAATGTAAGCCAACAACCAATAAGGCACCAGCAAAGCCAATCATCAAAGAGGGAGACACTCCTGACACCTCCACCCTGGAGAAAAGAATCCAAATGTCACTACTACAGAAATGGCTTATAACGTCACATTTAAAGGCGTCGGTTGTATACAACAATCGATGCCTAATCAGTACAACGTCAGTTCAAAAATTAAACTGACATCTATCTGTGAAGGGAGACCAGACACGGGTATCACTTTTTATTTAGCGTTGGTTACCAAATAACAAACCGACGCTAAAAATTGACCGCCAAATCCAATTTTTCGAGAGAAAAAAATTACCTAAAAAATTTAACATTTAGCTTCAGTTATTAACAAAGAAACAACGACTAAAGTTTTTCTGCAAAACATAAAATTGACCAATTTTTGTTGTCGGTTTTCTTACAGTCACCGATGCCAATGTGTTTTCACGCATTTAACTGCGAAAATTTTCATCACCATATAACGTCAGTTTTTATAAGGAAACCGACGACCATGGTCTTAATTCGAGAACATTTATTTTTGTCGGCATATATATAGACGTCGGTTTTTCTGGTTTGAATCGACGACTATAATCAAATATAAGTGTCGGTTTGTTGTTGGTAACCGATGTCGATAGTTTTTAGTAGTGGTTGCTTCTAATAATCAACGCCTATTATTAACTTAACATCACCCATGCGAGCCAGACTTTCCCCTTTCCTTCTGTTTCATTCATTCTCTGATTGAGGGTTTTAGCCTCCGAAGATTCCTCTGCTCACCACTGCTAGCTTCTCCTATGCCGCCACTCGCCTCCGCCGCCGCCGTTTGCTGGTGCTCTGGCCGCTGTTCTCCAGGCCGGCCACCTCCACGAAGGCCCTCTCTACTCTTCGGTCTCCGCCCTCCATCTCTCCTCGCCCTCTCTGCTCATCGGCCCCTCTGTGCTCATCGGTGCCCTAGCTACCGCCGTTCTCTTCCACCACCGCACCTACTCTTCTCTGCTCCTGCTGGTTGGCGCCGCCGCTCTCTGGAGCTCCTTACCTGCTCTCTGCTTGCACCTACTGCTCTCCAGGCTGGCCGCGGCTCTCCTAGGCCTGCTCCCTGCACGCTCTGCTCCCTTCTCTCCAGAGCTTCTCCGACTATGGACCCTGTGCACCTACTTGCCGTCGACGCCACCACGAAGGCCTTCTTCCTCCTCGTCTTCCTCCGCCCTCAAGGTACCCTGCTCCTTCCCGACCACCATTGGCAGGTCAGATTCATATTAATATTGCCAATAATATAGGAAATGAATGCTAGCTCCAATTATAGACATATTAATATATATGGTTTTGATCAGAAAAATGCATAGATTGTGAATAAAATATACTTAAAGATCTATTATTCTTCTTGTTACAAAGGTATAGTTAGTACATGAATATTAGATGATTATTCAAGAAAACCCTAGTTTGATGAGCATGTTGTTAATCATGTTAATTATGATTTTTTTTATATTCTGATGTCAATATATAATTATGCGATCCCAACATCTTAAATTGAGATAGAACAATTTCAATGAATTATAGGGTTTTAAAGTTGATAATCATGTACATGCAGAAATAGGGTTATTAAACCAATGGTTATAACATAGTATGATCTTAATCTTATCTGGATGTTCATAATAACGTAGAATGTTAAATATGATGATTAGGGCTACATATAATGTCTAGTAAAGATTTCTAGCCCTTTTTTCATTAGGGTAATTTTTATACATGTTTGAGTAAATTAGGGTTCTAATCTACCCTTTTGTCCTATATTTGATGCTAATTGTTCATATATCTTGAGTTTGGGACTTTAGTGATGGACTTTTTCCTAAGTTGTTATTTTTTCATCTAATATGAATCTAGTCTCATCTATCCTATCTTGGAAATCAGTAGTACATTGATGTAATATCAACTAAGGGCCCAAGGTCAGCCCCACCCTCCCCCCTTTTCTATATTATCAATGAGCTTCATCTTACTCTTACCTAAGAATTTTTTTTCTTCATCTCTTTTACATCACTATATTTAAGGTTAGTCTGTTTACTAGAATGTAGGGATTAACCATGTTGCCTGTAGTTTATAACATTGCATTGTGAATTATTGCATGTTTGAAACTATTGATTTCTTGATTTATTATTTAATAATGCTCTATAGATTAGGATTAACCATGTTTCCTGTAGTTTATACACATTTATTATATATAAGAATGACAATACAAGTATTTGTTGATCTAGAAACCCGTCCAAGATTTACTCATTAGGAGTAAATCTTGGATAGTCCCCGGTTTGGGACTATTCTTGAACACCTAATCTCACTTAGGATGTAAGTGTATAATGTGTATTGAGTTTTTAAGAAAATTTCGGTAGCATTTCCCCATTTGTTCTCTAAGTACATATGTACTTGGAGAACAACGGGGAAATGCTGCCCAAATTTTCTTGAAAACCCAATACACATTATACACTTACTAGTGAGATTAGGTGTTCAAGAATGGGATAGGTGGTACACATTTATTATATATAAGAATGACAGCACATGTATTTGTTGGCCTAGAAACCCGTCTTAGATTTACTCATTAGGAGTAAATATTGGATAGTCCCCGGTTTGGGACTGTTTTTGAACACCTAATCTTACTTAGGATGTTTTAACCATTAATTATATATAAGACCTTAAACCCTAAAGTTTTAACCATAAACCCTAATCTTTTAACCCAAGACCCTAATCTTATACTAATACATACTTGTTTTCTCTTTGATCATAGAATGGATAGATCATGGATGTCCATTCCAAATCGCTGCACCCCTGAGTTTATTTCTGGTCTTGATCAATTTATTAGATTTGCTAAGGAACATAGGAAAAAACCTGGAGATAGGTTCTACTATCCATGTAGGCATTGCGGTAACAACGTGAAAGTCAGCACTGGTGACGAAATCAAAAGTCATGTCATGTGCAACAGGATTGTACAAGGCTATACAGAATGACACTGGCATGGAGAGATTTCAAACCTAAAATCAGTTGATGTCGATTGCAGTGCTTGTGTGGAAGAAGAAATTGCCTTCAACGACGTAGATGTGAACGAACCAGTTCCAGTAGACATCGTTGATGCAATGCTGGATAGTTGTTGGGTAGAGCACACCGATCCACCTCCCATGTTTAGAAACATTGTGCATGATGCTGAAATACCGTTATACACAGGTTGTAAGTTTACGAAGCTTAGCGCTGTGTTGAGATTATATAAACTAAAAGCTAACAATTGATGGAGTGATAAAAGCTTCACGTCATTGTTGTCTTTGTTGAAAGAAATTCTTCCTGAAGAAAATGAGCTGCCAATCTCAACATACCGGTTAAAGAAATTGTTGTGCCCAATGGGAATGGAGGCCAAGAAGATACACGCATGCCCGAATGATTGTGTATTATTTCAAAAGGACTATGTGGATTTGAAATATTGTCCAAAATGTGGTGCGTCAAGGTATAAATTGACGACTTCGGGGGAGTCCAAAACTGGTTCTCCTGCCAAGGTGATGTGGTATCTACCTATAATACCATGGTTTCAACACTTGTTTGACAATCCTATAGATGCAAATAATTTGAGGTGGCATACAGATGTTAAGAAAAATAATGATGGGATCCTACGACATGCGTCTGATTCCCCACAATGGAAGAAGATTGATTTATTGTACCCTGAATTTGGTGAAGAAGATAGGAATCTAAGACTTGGGCTTTGTACAAATGAGATGAATCCGTACAGGACATTGAGCAGCCAACATAGAACTTGGCCAATTATGCTTGTTATATAAAATCTTCCTCCCTGGTTGTGTATGAAAAATAAGTACGATATGCTGTTGTCTTTGATATCGGGCCCTAAACAACCTGGAAATGATATCGACGTTTATCTTGAACCTATGATTGATGACTTGAAGAAGCTCTGGGGTGAAGGTGTGATGACCTATGATTCTTCATGAAGAGATACATTTCGTTTGCACGCTATGTTGTTTTGCACGGTGAATGACTTTCCAGCATATGGGAATTTGTCTAGATATAGTGTCAAAGGATCTAAAGCGTGTCCTACATGTGAAGAGAACACTGATTCAATACGACTAAAGCACAGTGACAAGACTGTATATCTTGGTCATCGAAGGTTTCTTCCAAGATTTCATCTGTATCGTAGGTTGCGGAAAGTATTCAATGGACAAAATGAGGAACATAGTGCACCTAAACCTATATCAGGGGAGGATGTTTATGAAAGAGTAAAAGACATTGCCAATGAATTTGGTAAGAGATCACAATGTATGATGGCCACACGGAGTGACAAGTCTTTATTCAAGAAGAAGTCAATATTTTGGGATCTTCCTTATTGGAGTTCTTTGATAGTCATGCATTGTATCGATATCATGCACGTTGAGAAAAATATATGTGATAGTGTCATCGGTACTTTGTTGAATATACCAGGTAAGACTAAAGATGGGATAAAATCCAGAATGGACCTATGTGAAATGGGAATAAGGACAGAATTAACAGAAGTAGTTAGTAGCGATCGGAGAACATACTTACCTCCCGCTTGTTACACATTGTCTAGAAAGGAGAAGAAAGCTTTTTGTGAATGCTTGGTAAATGTTAAGGTGCCACAGGGTTATTCATCCAACATCCATACATTGGTATAAATGAAAGATCTGAAGTTGATAGGTCTTAAATCTCATGATTGTCACACTCTAATGCAACAAATATTGCCCGTGGCAATTCGATCTATATTGCCGAAGCATGTACGGTTTGCAATCACCAGACTTTGTTTCTTTTTCAACAGTCTGTGCAGCAAAGTTATTGACCCTGATACTCTCGATAAATTGCAAAGAGAAGTGGTTGTTACCCTATGTCATCTTGAGATGTATTTTCCTCCTTCGTTCTTTGATATCATGGTACATCTTGTTGTCAACTTGACTAGGGAAGTGAAAATGTTGGGACCAGTTTTCTTGCATTGGATGTATCCCTTTGAACGATACATGAGTGTTTTTAAAGGTGATGTTTGAAACTGTTATCAGCCTGAAGGGAGTATTATTGAGGGTTATGTGGTGAGAGAGGTTATGGATTTTTGCAATGACTTTCTGAGTGCTAATGACACTCCTGTGAATGACAAGAACATTGAGGAGCATTTTGGCAAAGGAATTTTGGGATCACAGGTGAAAGTAATCAGCCGTGATCAGTTGGAGCAAGGTCACTTGTATATTTTACACAACATCAACAAAGTGAGTGTTTATATCGAGTAACATACCAATTTCATCAATAGACAATATCCTCGATCCAATTCAATGCGGCTTGCTAGAGAGCATAACAAGACATTTATTAAGTGGTTTGAAGATAAAGTCTTACATCAACTATCTCAAACACCAGATAATCTTATTGAAACCATCAAATGCCTCACCTTTAAACGAAAATTGAATGTTATGTCTTATGAAGGGTTTGACATAAATAGATTCTCGTATTACATAAAGCGTCAAGATGATAAGAGTGTTGTCCAAAATAGTGGGGTCACCCTTCAAGCGTCTTCATTGTTTTTTGCAAGTGTAAAGGATAAGTGTCCACGTGAAGCTAAAATGTCATATTACGGTGTCATTGAAGACATATGGGAGTTTGACTATGTAGATTTCATAATTCCGCTCTTTAAATGTAATTGGGTTGACAACAAGAAAGGAGTTATAGTGGATGAATTGGGTTTCACGTTAGTGAACTTTGAAAAGATTGGCGAGAAGGGTGAACCATTCATATTGGCATCACATGCGAAATAAGTATTTTATAACGATGATCCTACAAATGATAAATGGTCGGTTGTTCTTCATGGTAAAAGACAGTTTATTGAAGATCCTATAGATGAAGAAGAGTACTATGATAAGTATGATGACTCCAATCCATTCTCAGTTGGGTTGCCAACACCACCAAACATTGAAGCTGGGGATCACAATGACTTGTATGTTCGTGGGGATCACAATGAAGGATTGTTAATTGATAAAAGATCACAATATTAGTGGCATGAATGTTAATATTTTTTATATGTTTTATTTTTCTGAATGTGAACTTTACAATGTGAATGTGGACTTTACAATGCGAATGTGAACTTTACAATGTGAATGTGGAATTTACAATGTGAATGTGAACTTTACAATGTGAATGTGAACTTTACAATGTGAATGTGGACTTTACAATGCGAATTATTTTACAATGTGAATGTGAACTTTACAATGTGAATTACTTTACAATGTGATGGTGAACTTTACAATGTGAATGTGTACTTTACAATGTGAACTTTACAATTAGTGTTACTTTACAATGTGAAATTTATAATTTGAATGTGAACTTTCAGATGGCTAAGCATTCCCATGATGACCGTGCTGATGATCACTGTGAGGGTGCGGACGTGCTTGCACCGCCTGATAATGTAAGTTTTAAGAATATATCCCTGAGGTTTCTATCTATATGTTCATTTATAATTATATTATGTAAGTGTGTTTTTTTAATCAAATTTTAGGTTGTTGATGTACCCCCTGAAGAAATTACAACACTTGATGAGAAGCAAAAGAAAATTGAGAAAGTGAGGGGCATCACAATGATGAAAAAGTTAGTACAGCAAAGGGGCAATGGACCCAAATTGGCTATGGATTTCGATCATGTAGGAAATCCATATGGAGTGGACCGCAACTCATTTGTTTCATATCTTGGGGTTCTTACTCACAGCCATTGCAGTCCTATCCTAGAATCCTGGCATAAAGTTCCTAAGGGGAAGAAAGACCACATATGGAAGGAACTATGCATGAGTTATTATTATTTGTAATTCTATTTGTGTAGATTACTAATGTTTAGGATACTAGTTAATAGCAATTCTATTTAATTTGCAGAGCATATTTGATCTGGATGAAAAGCTGCATCATAAATGTGTGATGCAATGTTGTGGGAGGGTTCTAAGGAACTATATGACCAATCTCATCCGAGATTACATACACGATGCTGATAAGAGGTTCTTGATTGATTTCCAATTCTAGACATTGATCGCTATTTCACTAATTCTACACTAATAATTTTTGTTTGTATTCTCTTTAAAAAATAAATTTAGGCAGAAGGAAGCCACAAAGCAATGGAACTACCTGGACCCCAAAGACTGGGAGGCGTTTGTTACCCAAAGAACAACAGATGAATTCAAGGTATTAAGCGCCACTCCTAATTTAATTAATATACATTTTTATGTATTCACCTATTCAAGATTAACCTTTAGGTATTAAGCGATGCTCAACGAGCAAGGCATGCATTGAATGTGCACGAACACACAATGGGTCCAAGAGGATATGCAGGTGTTCACCAAAGACTATTGTAGGCTGAGTCTGCTCAGCCTACTACTACTCAGGAGGTTGTAGAGTCCTCTACTACTGCTCCCGCACCTCTGCCTCACCATGCTATGTGGATAGCTGGGAGGAAAAACAAGAAGGGAGACATACCAAAGCCCGCATCTGCTGAGGGGGCTACAAAATGGTAAAAATCAACTCTTAGAGAAATCAATCGATATTGATTATTGTTATGTTTAATTACTTACTAATTTTTGTTGATGGTGATTAGCGGGAGCTACACGAGCAGAGGAAGAAAGGCAAGTTCATCCCTCAGGGCACAAGGGATGAACTGACAGTTGCTTTGGGTAACCCAGAGCATCCTGGACGTGTTAGGGGTGCAGGCGCTGGTGTGAGCATCAAAGCATTCTTTGGGCCATCCCAGTGCAAACTTGTCCCAAAAGTGGGACTTTTACAAGCTGAGGTAACCTATTCTCTTATTTTAGAATGTTATTGCGAAAGGTAATTCAATAATCAGAAGCTAGCATTTCTTTTATCCATGTATAGGTCGATTCGCTAATTAATAGGAAAGTCGAGGAAGTACTTGATCAGAGACTCCATGAAGCAATTAGCAAGTGGCAGGCATCTCAGACTGCCACTCAGACAGTACCTGTGGCGAGCCACTCTTCTCCTACTGCTCGTACAGCAGAGGTTGGGAGTAATCCTATAGACCCACCACCTAGCACGTCCTCTGTAAGTATTTTTATGACATAATAACTAGTCTGTTCAAGATGATATGTTTGTGTATATATGCATATAACATTCTTTACGTAAATTTGTAGGGATTGAAGCCATGCCGACTAAAAAGTCAAGAATATATCGTTGCATAGGTGTCGGCTTAGGTGCATGTTTCATGGGTATCCAATACCAGATGGTGTGGTACGTGTGAGCCTGATACATGTACTTCCCTGATTGGACGGATCTTGCACTGCCGCATGCACACCCAGATGCTGAAACACTTGGTGAGGCAGTAGGCAGAGTGATACTGTGGCCCGAAGTGGATGTCCTCTATACTGATATTGTATGATAAATTTCCATTACTTTAATTTGTTATTGTGTATATATGAGTCAATTGATCTAAAATTATATATACAAGTCAAAAAGATGAGACCCGCTACATCTCGGCCTCCACCTCCTCGACTACCAAGTTGGCTTCCAAGGGATCTACACACTTCGATAGGTCCTAATTGTAGGGGCGTGGCAGTATGGATCAGCGAACATGATACAAATTGCCATATAATTGTTACTATTCTGGAGGATGGTGCAGGTAAATCATATGATAACAATCTATTTATAAACGTTTAGCATACATATTAATGCATACGTAATACAAGTTTTGCATACGTACATATTAATACATAGGTATTAATGCAGGTCAATCATACGAAAACAAGATATTTATACAAGATATTTTGGAGTTGTTTAGTTATGAATGGCTGAACACATTTATGATAGAGCTATGGATATGGTGAGATCTTGTTTATACATCCACATACCTTATTTTATATATGGTGATCTGGTTTCTTATATATTAATGTATACGTAATACATGTTTTGCAACCACTTACACAAGATATGTATAGATTTTGGGTTTTCCCATGTGGGGTTTTTGGTTCCATCTTTGATTAGTCTTGTAGATGCAGACCCATATTCAGTTACTTCATACTGTTGTGATGCTTTTCAATATTTTGGTAAAAATAATAAGATGGTGATAATATCTCCATTCAATGTCGAGTAAGTTTACTTTGCTTATAATTTGGACTTAAGAAAATTACATTTTTATTGTAGATTTTGAGTTATTAATTTTCTACTTTCTTACCTGTAGTGGTAAGCATTAGGAGTTACTAGTTATTGTCCCCAAGACGTTCACTATCTATTATCTAGATCCTGTGGGGAGTGAGTTGGATACATTATATAGACATGCAATTAAAAGGCCATTATTCTCGTGAGAAATATTTTATGTTTTATATCTATTAACATTTGTTACTACATTACTATTTAATTATGCAATTTAATGGGTTACATTAACATATGTAGGGATTTACAAGAGTACAAAAAAGCTGGAGGAAAGGTCCCCATGAAAAAGAATCTGTCACTAATTTGGGAGAATGTGAAAGTAATTTCCTGACTCCAATGTATATATTATTTATGTGAACTGTGCTTATTTGTATTTTTGAATATTTTGTATGTTTCAATTTATAGTGTGCTACACAAGAAAACGGCTGGGCATGTGCCTACTATGTGATGCTATTTATGGACCTAATCATCAAACATGCCATAATGGAAATCGATAAGATACAACATGTATTATACATAGTCTCATTAGACAATATGAAATATATCAATTTTATTATATATTATTAATTATATATTTACGTCATTCTCTTTGCAGGTCTTTAAAATTGCTGACTTCAGCACACATATAAAGCATTTTGATTTACATGCTCCCTATACGAGAGATGAATTAGATGTTGTAAGAGAAGAATGGGAAAAAACCCTACAAAGAGTGGGAATTTTTAGATATAATTTTATTGACAATGATGACAATGATGAATAAAGAATAACTTTGTTCTCATAATTATTTTTGTGTGAATGTGAATGAATTTTTATGAATTATCGTATGTGTGTGAAGATGATCAATACATAAATGTTTCTACATGTGTCTGAATGTGAAAAGAGATGAAATGAATGGAACTGCAGATTGCTACTGGTTTCTAAATGTGTGTGATGAAAAAATAATATGAATTAAATGTGCTTATACATGTGTGTGAATCACATATATATAATATTGTCCATCTTGTTAATTTTGCAGGTTTGTGGCCTGTTGTTGGCTGATATCAATGGATGTCATAAACCTACAGTTCAGAACACAACTGTAGGTTCTCATCCTACTGACCAGCCATACAACAGGCTTGCAAACTAATAAGAAAAAAAATTCAAAACATAGGCGTCAGTTATTTGAACAAAACTGACACCTAAGACATAAGTCGGCAGTTTTTGACCTAAAACGGACGTCTATGTGACCAGGTACCATGGCTGTGCTGGGAAGCACGGCCGTGGTGGTAGGCAGGGGATATGGCGTCAGTTATTAGCACAAAACCGACGTCGGTTCATATGATATGGCATCGGTTATATTTAAAAACTGATTCCCATAGGCCCTTTGCTAGCACATTTTTCAGAGGCGGGAAGCATTTTGACGTCAATTATTTGAACAAAACCAATACCTAAGACATACGGTGGTGGTTTTTAACCTAAAATCGACGTCTATGTGACCAGGTACAATGACCGTGCTGGGAAGCACGGTCGTGGTGTAAGGCAGGGCATATGATGATATGGTGTCGGTTATATTTAAAAACCGACGCCCATAGGCCCTTTGCTAGCACAATTTTTGGTGGTGGTAAGCATTTTGACGTCGGTTCTTTTAATAACCGAAGTCTATAACAATTCTATAGTGTCAGTTTTAGTAAACAACCGAAGCCTATAGTCCTTTTGCTGGCATGTTTTCAGTGGCGGGAAGCGTTTTGGCATCGGTTGGGAACCGACGCCGAAGGGGTCCACCTTTAGCGGCGCCCACTTGGGTGTCGCTTGGAAACCGACACTAAAAGCCCTTAATTAACTGACGCTAAAGGCATGTTCTATAGTAGTGTGTTGGAGGAGGAGCTCAAAATGCATAAGGAGATCTGCACAAGAATAAGTGTTGAGAAATTCACTGAGCTGCAGACGGAGAATAAAAAGCTAAAAGAAAGAATAGCCAAGTTAGAAGAAGAAAATAAAAATCTAAAAAGAAAGTGGGAAGATGAGGGTGAAAAATCACAGTCACCTGAAAGTGGATTCAAAGAATTTGTAGAGGGATTTGCCTCGGTGAATGTAGATGAACTGAAAGACACACCGACAAAGGATGTCGACCCACCGACGAAGCGAAAAAGGATGACCCTTAGAAGAAAATAAGTGGAATCAGAAGATCACAGTGAAAATAGGAAAAATGCTGATGAAGAGGAGAAGAAAGAAATAAAAGATGACAGTTCTGAACTATAAAAGTCGGCAGAAGATGCAGAACAAAAGAAATAAGAAGAAGGAAGCGAACAACAAGAGAAGATAATAGAAGAAGAAGAAGAAGAAGAAGGGCAGAAGGAGCCCAGAAAAAGATTGAAGAAGAAGAAGAAGATGGAAGAACTAAAGATAGGAAGCATAGAGAAAATTGTGAAGAAAAGAAGGAAGGAAAAGGTAAGTTTCATCTCCTTTCAAGTATATCATAACTGCAAGTACTGCTTGAGTAACTGAACCTAAAGCTTGAGTAACTGAACCTAATGCTTGAGTAACTGCAAGTAAGGCTTGAGTAACTGAACCTAATGCTTGAGTAACTGAACCTAATGATTGAGTAACTGAATGTAATGCTTGAGTAACTAAAAGTAATGCTTGAGTAACTGAGAGTAATGATTGAGTAACTAATAGTAATGCTTAAGTAACTTGTGCAAAATGAAGATTGATTCTAACATGGATTGCTCCATTGTTTATGACAGCACAAGATGTCAAATTGCATAGGTTTTGAACATTTCAAAACAAAAGAAACCAAAGAAATTGTCCATCACTTCATGGACAACATAGAAGAAATGTAAGAGAATTAGTTATTGTCAAGTGCAAAATGATAAAACATTACTGTTTCAATATCCAACTCGTATGTATAACATCTATAAAATTAATTGGTAGGTCAAAATGAGAATGGAAATTCAGTGAAGACACTTGGTGCAATGAGAAGGACCTCATCGCCCTCATGTACAAGGATCAAATGACACAATCATCTGTAAGAAACAAGAACATAGTGTAACTCTTTGAAATTGATAATTTGGATTGCTAAACTAAGAAAGCTTTTGGTTTTTTTCAGGTTCTCGACTGCTTTGTACAGATGCTCAAGGAGAGAATAAGCAAGCGGAGGAAGAAGGGGTTGATGTGGAACTACATGATCACTTATGCTCCGGTAAGACAAATAAACTTTGTATACAAATTTACATGAAATTACAATATAGAAACACAAACTGAAACTTATAGATGTGAATTCTAAACTCTACATTTGCAGCAAAAGCTATCATTTGACGTTGAGAACATCACCATGGAGCAGATTGACATTAAATCTCCACAATTCAATGTTCCAATGAAAGATTGGGACGCAATGGACTCGGTGTTCAATATACTAAACAATGACAACCAATGTCACTTGTATGAAGTAAGTTTCAGGGATGGAGCACACCGGTCTTATAATTCAATGAGTTGGAGTAGCAACTCAAGAAAAGAATTCAATAGATGGTTAAGTAATCTATAAAAATTAACTCTATTAGTAGTGGATTGAAAGGATTAATGTTCTTTAATTGATGATGAATAAACGTTTTGTTTTTTTAATGCAGGTGGGTATAGTGCATGAATTCATTAGGGGTGTACCAGAAAAAGGGAGCCAGTTGTCGTAGTGGGAACGGGAGTACCCGATCTGCCCACAGTAGGAAGAAGACTCACTTGACTGTGGGATCTTCATCATGAAGTACCTAGACTGCCTAGTCAATGGAAAAACTATGGACTTCACCTGCAAAGACATACCGGTAATAAGGGCTGATGTTTTTCAGTGAATGATGGCAAGGGGGCAGCTGCAGCCTCTAAAAGAGGATGAAAAAGATGAAAGCGTAGACATCAAAGAAGGTAAATCTGATGAGAACAAGGGAGGAGAAGATGAAGCTGAGAAACAACAAGAAATAGAGAAGAATGAAGAAATAGCAACAAAAATGCATGAAGAATAGATCCCATAGGAAGAAATAGTTACAAGCCTTGATAAATGGCTAAAATCCAGCTGAAAAAACTGGATTACTGATTTGATTGTAAAATAAGAACAATAGCCTTCTGTTATTCTGTTGTATAGGCTCTATGAAATCCTGAATGTATAGATGCTCTTGAATGTACTGCCGTGAAAAGCCTGAATTTACAACTAATCTTGATGTACAACTCATCTTGAACAATATTGATTTTGCCCTTGTATTTTTTTTGAATGTAGAATAGGCTTCTATAATTCGGATGTATAACCACTGTGAAAAGCCTGAACAATAGGCTTCTATTATTTTGATGTATAAACTCTATGAAAAGACTGAATGTACAACTGATCTTGAATGTACAACTGTTAAAAGTCTGAATGTACAGCTGATCTTGATGTACATCTCATCTTGAACAATATTGATTTTTCCCTTATATTTTCACTGAATGTACAACTAATTAAAATGGATTATTTATTAGTTTTCTGCAAAAAGACTGAATGTACAACTGATCTTGAATTCTTTGAATACATTTATGGTTTGAATGCTTATGTTCTTGAATGCTTTAAATACCTTTATGCTTTGAATGATGTAAGAGTAACTCTGAAACCACTACGAGTAACTGATACAACCATGCGAGTAACTAAACTGAAAGTAACAGAATGCTTGAGTAACTAAAAAGTAATGCTTGAGTAACTGAAATTAATTCTTGAGTAACTGAGAGTAATGCTTGAGTATCTGAGAGTAATGGTTGAGTAACTGAAAAAACCCTGTGAGTAACTGTCACAACCCTGAAGTAACTAAAAAAACACTGCGAGTAACTGAAAAAGGACTACGAGTAACTGAAATAACATTGCGAGTAATTGTGACAATACTGCGAGTAACTGTGACAATAATGCGAGGAACTGAAAAAACCCTATGAGTAACTGTAATAGCAGTTAGAGTAACTGCAAAAACATTGCGAGTAACTGTCACAACCCTACGAGTAACTGAACAAACAATGCGAGTAACTGAAAAAATACTGCGAGTAACTGAAACAAGCTTGTGAGTAACTGAACACTGCAAGTAATGGTTGAGTAACTGAACAAACACTGTGAGTAATTTTCACAAACCTATGAGTAATTGAACAAACACTACGAGTAACTGTCACAACCCTACGAGTAACTAAACAAACACTACGAGTAACTGAAAAAACCATGCGAGTAACTGAAAAAACCCTACGAGTAACTAAAAAACCCTACGAGTAACTGAAAAAATCCTGCAAGTAACTGTGAAACACTACGAGTAACTATGACTACAATGCGAGTAACTGAATGAGCACTACGAGTAACTCAAATAGCTATTAGAGTAATTGTGAAACAATACGAGTAATTCAAAAAGCACTATGAGTAACTGTGACAACCATGCGAGTAACTGAACGAGCACTACGAGTAACTCTAACAACAATAAGAGTAATTGTGATAGCCTAGAAAAGAAACACTATGATTCAAAGTCAGTTACTCTTATACTTTGTAAGAGTAAATATGACAACACTAAGAGTATCCATTGCACACAAAGACAAACACATATTTTTCAGAAAGAATAACAACTGATTAGAACATATTCTTTGTAACATATTCAAAGTATACTTACAACTGCTGGAGCACAAGGTAACACAAAGATAGATTACAAAAACAAGTGAAGTACATACAAGGTTACAAAATCACTTTCACAAAACTAAACAAAAAGAACTACACATTATAGATTTGAACATGCCTCACTGACACGCTAATCAACTACAAACTCCACTAAAAAACATAGAACCACATATACATCAATAGCAGTAGCAACAACACCAGAACACGAGCAGTAGAAATAGTAGCAACAACTCCCAATCAGCAAAACAAGAACGATCTTAACAGCAGTAGCAGCAACAACTCATCACACTAGAAGTAGCAGTAGCACATAACCATCAACAACAGTAGCAGCAACAACACATCATAAGAGCATTAGCAGTAGCACATATCCATGAATTGTAGTAGAAGCAACAACTCCCAATTACATGATAAAAGAACAAACAAAACCACAATAAGTAGCACCAGGATGCTCCCCACAATCAACAGCAGCAGTAGAAAATAAAGCTTAGCGAGTAGCACCAGGAGCTGGAAGAGAAGAACAGAATAGATCAGCAACAGGATAAGATAACAAATATAAACATCAAACACAAACAAACAACACAAGCAACACCAGATATAGTCATTGAGCAGTAAACAACAACAACAGATAGTCTAGAAAGAGCATCATTGTAGAATGGACTAATTCTTAGGATAGTTCCTGCTGTCATGGTTAACACCAAACTCTAAGAAATTCTTGCACTGCTCTCTCTTTTAGACTGGGCAATCTCAACTCCAGATTTAAACATCACATCTATGGATTTGGGTCTCCCATTAGTTTTGCAAACATTGGGGATATGAACCTTGAAAGCGGAAGAAGAAGTTGTATTTGAAGCAGTTACACCAGCACCTGCATCTGCACTAATATCAGTGAGATCCAATTCTAACAGCTCCTTTCGCAAGGCTAGCAGTTTTTCATGGCAAAGATCTACAACGTTTTTCCTACCCGCTATGTTCATAATCGAATTGTAGGCAGAATCAAGCTTAAGAGTACTCCCAGTGGATTGATGACTAACTGATGCTTTGCAAAAAATCAAAGGATGTTCTCTGTACCCTTTGGTCCACCTCTTAAGTATGTATGGCTCGGGAAGAGTGCAAAAGTCATGACTCTTCAAATAAGATAGGATGTGCCTATAAGGGATACCTTTGAATTCCAACATGCAATAGTTGCAAGAAACAATCTCACTCAACGACTTATTCTTCAAGATGCAGGAAGATCCAAGGCCACCGACACGATACACTTCAAACACACCTTCTTCTGAAGCTTCCTTTACATTGTAGATCATGCTTTGATGAACCTCACTGTGAAAGATCTTAAAGTTTAACTTGGTGTATATACCTCTCATCTGCTCCTCCAGAGGCCACAACGATGACAAAGGGAGATTACTATACTCGTCTTCAAAGTCTTTGAAAATTTCAATCGCCCATACATGAGAGTATGCAGTCTCCAACGAACATACAAGTTCAAAGAGAGTCTTCCTACTATTCACATGGCTTCTAATGAATGCATTCACGCTCTCGCTCCTCTACGTTGTCCTCATGCCCACAAAGAAGGAAGAATGCATATAGCATGGAACCCACTCCAAACGCATTGCATACATGTCAGACATCCAAGTAATGGAATACAGACCACACTACTCAACAAAAGAATCTCACATCTCTTCAAATATACCGACATCATCCACATTCCACATGCAATCATTCAAGGAGCTTATGATCTGGTCCTTGTTAGGAAGACCACCAAGCTTAGAGGGAAACTTGTATAGGATCTGCCAGTTGCAGAAGCGATGCTTGCAATTCAGAAAAATAGTAAGGATAGCAGCATTCATAGCCAAGTCTTGATCGGTTATGATGGACATCGTCTCTTTGCCAAAACAAAGTAGATACTGCTTGAAAACCCAGACAAATGACTCGTACTTCTCATCAAACATAAGAACTGAAGCAAACAAGACTGTCTTACGATGGTGATCAACACCAACAAACATTACAAAAACCATCAAATACTTGTTGGTGCGGTAGGTGGTGTCAAAAAAAATCACATCGCCAAACAACCCACTGTCTTCAATAGAAACAGGATCAACCCAAAACAGATGAGTCAATCAACAATCAAGATCATTTTGGTATGTATAGAAGAATTTCTGATCGAGTACCCTAAACTTGGCAAACTGATCCAAGACCATGTCGACGTCGTACTTGGTCGACTCTTTCATCTTGATACTAATGTGCCCATGAGCTTGTCTGCTGGTAAATGTCAGATTTTCATAGCCGCCAAACTCGGATGCCATCAATGCAATTTGTCTTGATATAGGTATGTTAGCTTGGCTCATGGAAGAAAGCATATCTTTTTTAGTTTCATCAAGAGATGAGTTACACTTCAGGTAACAGAGATGTGCATCATCAACAAGATCGTGGTTGTGTTCCTCAACAAAGGCAGTCACAACCCACATGGATGAGGACTTGTCTAGTGTGAATCAGATCATGGTTCCACAACCAATACCTCTTCACAGATCGCTTGTACTTCTTAGATAGATTTTCCTACAACTTACCCACTTTATAAAAAATGGGGCTCAGAAGCCCTCTTGACCTCTTAGAACGGCCCATTGTACCCTGCTTGTCACAAACCAGATCTTTGGCAACGAGAATCTTAGTTCCCCGTTCATACCTGTTGTCATCTTTCCTGATATTAAAACCAATCATGCCAACGTAACTAGAATAGAATGAGATAGCTTCATCTAAACTTCCAAAGTGGAGACCAATTTTAGGAACTACAGCTGGGGGCAGAGTGGAAGCACCAACAGAAGGATAAGAATTAGCATTATCATTATCAAGGCCGACATTTGAATTAGTAGCATCTGTATCAAGGCTAGGATCCATTACAATGTTTGGGAGTAACTCAGCAGGACAGAGGAGTAACTCTGAAACAACAGAGAGTAAATCTATCAGGCCGAAGAGTAACCCAACATAACAAACAAGTACCTGCAAGAAGATTTGTATTCCAAATTACAAATCAGAATAAAATAGATTTCCAAGTTGGAAATAAACACTTGAATTGAAGAAGAAGAAGATACAGAAAGGTAACTTGGACAAATAAGTTTATATGTAGATTTCCAAGTGAGCTTCACAATAGAAGAAAAAAGAGTAAGGATTTGAAACTGATGACTATAGATATTTTCACCTGATAATCGGATGACCGCCAAATAAGGTTCAGATTTGTTCAAATACACCGAAGTAACTCAGCAGGATAGAGGAGTAACCCTGAAACAATAGAGAGTAACTCTGTCAGGAAGAAGAGTAACCCAGCATAAAAATGAGTAACTGCTTCGAAAATGAAAAATGCAAAAACAAAATTGTCTTTATTTCAAACACAAAAGTCAGAGAAATGTATACACATTGTGAATACAAACGTCAGAGAGATGAAAACACATTGTGAATACAAAAGTCAGAGAGATGAATACACATTCTTTTGTATTTTCTACTATAATTCAACCAGTATAGATAGATTAGTATTCCAAAGTACAAATCAGAATAAAATGGATTTCAAAGTTGGAAAGACACACTTGAATAGAAAAATCAGTATACACATTACAAATCTGTATTCTCTTGGGAAATCGGTATACACATTAAAAATCAGATTTCCAGAGAGATGAATACACATTTGTTACAAATCAGTATTCTCTTGGAAAATAAGTATACACATTACAAATAAGTATTCTCTTGGAAAATCAGTATACACATTACAAATTAGAATTCCAGAGAGATGAATACACACTTGAATTGAAAAATCAGTATACACATTACAAATCCGATTTCAAGAGAGTTGAATGCACATTGTTTTTTTTGGTGAATCACACTCCAATTGATGCATTACAAGAAAAGATATATACAATGCACTGATTCTATCAAGGAAAGAACCAGAAAAGAGAAGAAAAAGAGAAGGCTGTACAAAGAAAAAGAGATATATACAGAAGTGTATCGTCAGAGTAGTAGAATAACTGCAAACTCTACTGCCCATCTTTGTACACCAAAAGCATAGAGTACTGCTAGTAGCTGGAAAACAATCTGGATTCAATCTAGCATTCTAGATCCCATCATCTGCCAATGAGAAAAGCATATCCAAAATAGCAAAAGGATGACCAACTAAAGGATCAGAGAGATAAGCATCTAGATCCAAAAAAACTTTTTCTCGAACAACTTCCACCAAGAAAACCAAGCAGAAACGAACTCAACATGAAACCATAGAATCCAACAACACAGCCAACAACTGGAAACTTCAGACCTCTGAAGAAAGCACCAACAGTGAAATAAAAGAAGCAATCAGGCTACAGACCCAATAAGCACAAACAAGGTAAAAACCATAGGGAATATTATCAGGTTCCACAAAGTGTGCCGAACAGAAAAGATTTCATCAGGAACACTTAGATTTCTTTCGACTCACATCCTTGACAAAAAGCAAGAACTAGTCAAGCTATTCTTCATCCCAACATATATAGGAAGGCATCTGAGATCGACAGTGAATTCACATTGTTTTGTGTTCTCTTCTTCAATTCAATCACATAGATAGATTCGTATTCCAAATTACAAATCAAAATAGAACAGACTACCAAGTTGGACAGACACATTTGAATAGAACATATTTTGAAGTTGGACAGACACACTTGAATAGCAATGATTTCAACTGATGATTATCAATAT
Source organism: Alisma plantago-aquatica (assembly GCA_963693085.1). Taxonomy (NCBI): domain Eukaryota; kingdom Viridiplantae; phylum Streptophyta; class Magnoliopsida; order Alismatales; family Alismataceae; genus Alisma; species Alisma plantago-aquatica. The sequence goes on along the minus strand of OY856411.1, from coordinate 911,020,985 downwards.
GTTCACCTAATACTCGGACGACTGCCAAATAGGTTTTAGATGAGTTCAAAAACACCTTCGTTGTCCTCATCTAGGAAAATTGAGAATTGGAAAACCCTTCTTGCGGCTCGGGGATTAATGAAAAATGTCGCTATCCTTCTAGGTTGGGCTCTGCTTTTAGATCGGGGCACTGGTCTAGGGGAAGGATGGGCAAGATGCAGACACACTTGGAGCACTTGATTGATATAGAAGGAGACCTTGTTGCCGTTAATGTAGCTTAGGAAGCAATAGCCGCACTGTCAATTGGAGCTCCTGGATCGAAGAGGGGGCGGAGGTGAGGGGAAGCCGGAGCAGTGAATAGAAACCCCAATACTCTACGGTGGATGGACGGTAGCATCCCATCCAGCGGCGGAGGAGATCAGAGGAGAATCGTTGAACAATAGAGATTTGTAGAAGCTTCGATCTTTGGTCACGCGCAGGGAAAGAGGTGGACAACACAACAATGCCATGTAGCGAGATTAAGTTACCCGTGTGGGCAACAAATATTTAGGCATAGAGTTACTTTTAGTTGCCCACATGGGTAACTTAATTACCCTACCCAACAATAATACTCCCACAACTCGAAACCTGTTATAGAAGAAAAAAGCGGAAAAAAAAACATTCGAGCGGAAGCAGTGAGAAAATAGCGGAAAGAGCAGCTAGCGAGCGAAGCGAAACCCCAATTCCTCTACTCAATCTGTCACCCTCCCCAGTGATTTCTCCCGTTGTCGTGCAATCTCACCGGTGAAGACATCACCCAACCACTCCATCACCACCTCCTCTGTCGTCACCTCCTCCAATCGCTCCTTCATCGACTCGTCAGTTACTCAGAGATGACGAGGATGAAGAAAGCCTCACAGAAATCGTCGACATTTCCTCCGTGGAGAAAGAATAGACCGACAGTGGTCAAAAAAGGCGATGACAACTTTGAAACACACCACTTTCAAGCCGACGAGAAGATGGCAAAATAGGCAGAAGAAGCGGGAAAAACAACATCGACCGCAGAAAGGGAATTACAAGAACAGACTACTACGACAACTCTGAAAGGGGATAAGAAAGAGGCTACCAAGGCCATAGAAGTGGAAGAAGAGGGGAAAGAAGAAGCTGTAGAAATGGAGAAGGGGTTTGCTGTTGAGACTCCTCATACAATACAGAAAGAGGTTAAAATAGGAGTTGCGATGGCTACTGAAGGAGATAAGCAAGCTACTTCTTCGACACCTCAGACACAAAAGAAAGGGAAAAAAGGGGTTACAACTCCCCCATGGATCAAACCTCCATCAAAAAGTGCAAAGCGCAGTAAGGTTGCTACTGCTGGTCGTGGAGGAAACATAGCTATTGAGAAGAAAGAAGTTGCGTGCAACAAAGCGGGAAAAGAAGAACAACAAGGTAATTTGTGTTTGCATGCATGCTACTACTGTTGTGTCTTTGACCTTCTCTGCATCCTGCCCCTCCTGCTATGCAGGATACTATTGATGTGTCAATGTATGATAGTTACTACATTAAAACTAGACGATGTAGCTAGAGTAACTACACCAACATATCTGAGTAACTATGAGATAGTCTCGAGTAACTATTATAATAGGAAGAGTAATTCTCGAGTAACTGAGAGTAATGCTTGAGTAACTGAGAGTAATGCTTGAGTAACTGAAATTAATGCTTGAGTAAATGAATTTAATGCTTGAGTAACTATTACAGAATGCTTGAGTAACTGAAAGTAATGTTTGAGTAACTAAAATTTATGCTTGAGTAACTATTACAAAATGCTTCAGTAACCGAGATTAATGCTTGAGTAACCGAAAATAAAGTTTGAGTAACCATTACAGAATACTTGAGTAACTGAAATTAATTCTTGAGAAACTATTATGGAATGATTGAGTAACTGAAAGTAATGTTTAAGTATTTATTTCCGAAAGTAATGCTTGAGTAACAAATAGTGTCTCACATACTAGACATATCAATTAAACTAGAAAACAATATTGTTAAGCTAAATACTACATTCTTGGAGTAACTCTATTCGTATGTAGGAGAAGAAAGCAAAGGGGATGAGGAGAGTACAAATGCAAATCAAAAATAGAAAGAGACAGAAAAGGCTAGCGAAGAAGAAGGTGATGTAAAAAGAAGAAAAACAAAAACCAAGGGGAAAGGGAAGGAACAAGCAACTGAAGAGAAAGGGAAGGCTGATGGTGATACAGAAGAAGAGGAAAGAAGAAGAAGGAAACATAAAGGAAAAGAAAAGGATACAAATGAGGGGGGAAAAGTGAAAAGAAATAAGATAACACAAATGGGAAAAGGAAAAGCAACTGAAGAGAAAGGTAAGATTGTAAGGAATTGTAATGGTTTTAATTTTCAGTTACTTATAGTTAATTAAATTGCTTTTACAAAATAAACAATGAGCTCTAATAATAAATTTTGATATGTTTGTAGTAGGAGTAAATAGAATGTACCACAAGTGCTCCTTAAAGAGCTATATCAACACCGACAAGAGCATGGTGTATACAAAAGAACAACTTATGATGCTGAGCCCGACAACCTTTGCAAACCTTGTAAAGATGCCAAATCCTACGGTTGACATAGGCTTGTTATAGGATTTAATAGATAGATATGTCGATGAAGACATATTTCTATTGGCCAATGGGGAGGAGAGAAGGATGACAATAGATGATGTGGGGATAATTCTAGGTATCCTCAACAAAGGTATAGAAATAAAACAAAGGAAAGATTCTCACATAGTAAAGTCGATATGGCAAGAGTTTGCTAAGGCGACTTATAAAAATAGAAATGAAGGTGAGAACTCAAAGAGGTTGAGAGAAAAGGATGTCCTGCATAAGGACAACTTAACAAAACTTTGACAAGAATATGCCACGACCAACAATCCAGCGGACAATAAAAATATGTGCCGCGCTTGGATGTTGCACCTGCTGGCAACATTCCTGATCCTAGACACCACCTATTGCACACCAATCTACATTATCCACTACCTAGATGATGTCACTACCACTGGACATATGAATTGGGTAAAGATGGCACATGGGAGTATGATAACACCAAATTTTGTGATGTTTTTAGCCCTTATTTCATTATCAAATCTACCCTTTTAAACTGTTTTCCTCTCCTTTTTGTCATGTTTTTGCATAAACAGGCCACGCTACGCTTTTAACTCAATATTATCATTTTTGCAGAGTTTTCCTGAATTTTCAACTCATTTATCAGCAAAAAGGCCCGTCCCGACCCACGAACGTGTTCCACCTGCATCGGCCTCCTTACCAACCAGCCGGCCGATACGTTCGCTGCCCGATACAGGGCAGCACGATACACTACCGCGCGACACAAGGATGCCGTACAAGAAGGAGAAGATGAGCGATACACCATTTACCCGACAGGGAGTCGGACTCATCACGACTGCTGAAGCGTGTCGCGCGATACAGGCCTCCCACCGACAGGCGCCACTCATCACGATGACCGACACACTCCCAGCTTGACATCCTTGTGTCGGGCGATACGCATATCGGGCATCCCCGAATCTGAGATGATAGAGCTGATGAAGGACACGTGGCGTCTGGAGAACCATAACTTCCCCCAACCACTGCCTATAAATAGCAGCTACAGGACTCCGATGGGACAGGTCGAAATCTCTCGAAAGCCAACTTGGAAAAGCATCTAGAGCTAGCGTGTCATGCCTCAGAGTTGTACCGGGAAATACTAGGTGAGCACTTCCCCAGCCCGAGAGGGAGGGAATGGTTCACTTAGGATCGGCCCTGGGCATCGCTGCAGACCGATATCGGCCAACAAGGACACCCGATATGAGTACCTGATACTAGGAGCAAAACTCTGGCATGACACGATACCAAGCACGATACACATTACTAGTCACGGCTTGTCGCCCAAGAGGGTGCCGCCCAATACAATCGTATCGAGCATGAGCGCCCCGCATGATACGTCCGCCCGTCATGAGCGTGTTGCCCGAGAGGGTGTGCCGCCTGAAATGGGCGTATCGGGCAAGGATCCCGCCTGGTATCGGGCTGGAGGATCTACTGCTGTCTGTCGCCCTTCTAAATCAAGAAGGAGACATTTATCTTTACTTATTTCAGTCATTTAATTTCTTTATGCAATGTAACCAGACCCTTTTATGCTAATGGAATTAGAAGAGTTTTAATTATCTTCTGGTTTATGTTTGGTACCTTTTGTTGGATGATTGTTTTGTTTAGCATCCGAACTCTAGCTTGTATGCTTGGATCACGTTTTGACTAGCTACCGAATTTTGTTTTCCCGTTGCAGCAGCCTCAAGAGAGGTGTTGTGGCTCTAGTGTTTGGTCCGATACGGGAGTAAGAGAGTGCCCAGGATCAGAGTTGCTTTAGTAACCTTTCCACTCTAACTTAAGACCAGCAACCTCGAGAGAGGTGTTGATGCTTAGTTAGAGGTACCCGTTTCGAGAGAAGGGGTACATGATGTTTTTGCTGCCGCTTGTTTTACCGAAGCTTTCTCCTTCGTTCCTTACTAAAGCATTAGTATTATCCTCTCTATTTTCGTTGCGTGAAAACCCTAAAAATTGATAAACCCTTAAAACCTTAATTTTCCTCGTAGCTCCAGTTGGAGATAGTTTTCTTTTATTTTATCTATCTTAGCCTATTGTTCCCTTGGGAAACTTTATCATCTCCTTGCCCATACTAGAGTGTAACATGTCGATTCTGTGTTCCCAACACTACAACCCTTGTCCCTGTGTTTGACCCCATAATAAAGTTGCGGGGGCCTAGAATGTTTTGGGTTATAAATTTAAAAGGCCGACTACTTCAAATCTGCTCCCTTTTTGGACGCGCGATTTAGGCCGGTCAACTTTTTGGCGTCGTTGCCGGGGACAAGGCAAAATGGTACTGTTGACAAACTCGAATCCACTAACTACACTCCAGTGCCTCAAGCTTAGAAATGAGCTTGACAACACTCTCTTTTTCCTTTATATATATTTTAAACTGAAATGAGTAATTCGTATTATTAATACATGTTTTCTAACTTGATTTTTACATGCTATTCAGGTACTCAGAAGGGAGGCGTTCTACTCATCTAACCATCGACATCACCAGACATGCCACCTCGCATTGAACTGCCTCTTTCAGAAGGTGAGCGAAATGCGAGAGCTAGACCTCACTCGCCTCTGCCTGAAGACAATGACCGCTATGACAACAATCATCAACATGAAGACCCTGAAACAAAACAATTCGAGGATGACCATCACCGGGAGAGACGTCATCATCACCGGAGACACAGAAGGAATCAAAATAATCAGGAACAGAACCAGGGAGACAGTGACAGTGATGATTCCAATGAAGAAGAAAAGACTCTCAGGGAGTTAGCTACCTCCAAGGCTAATAATTCCAGATGTCCTTTTGTCATCCCGATGTTCAACGCAACCAACTTCGAGCTAAAACCATCCATCATCTCTATGATCCAGAACAAGATCTTCAAAGGGAGTTTGAAGAATGATAATCCCTATCACCATTTAGATGCCCTTAAAAACATCTGTGACACCATCAAAATGAGGGGAGTCCCACAGGAGGTGATTTATTGCAAGGGTGTTATCTTCTCTTTAGAAGATAAGGCTCTATCCTGGTACCTGGGGCTGCCACACCAAGCTCTTAACGGATGGAATGCACTAGCAGATGCCTTTGCAAACAAGTTTTATCCTACAGAGAAAACTGTCCAGAATAGACAGAGGATCACGTCTTTCATGCAAAAGCCGAATGAGAATCTACATGATGCCTGGGAATGATATCAAGAATATCAGAGGGATTGCCCTCATCACAACTATAAGAAGGGTTTCTTGATAACTACCTTCTACAACGGTCTAACCCCTGAGGAAAGGGTTTCGCTGAATGCAGCAGCATGCAGTGACTTTCTGGGGAAGAAGCCTAGCAGATCTGAAAAGATCATCAAGAACATGGCCGAGTTGCAAGCCGACACCGACTATGATAGATCAGACATGGGACATGCTAATAAGGCTAGTGAAGGACCTTCAATTGAATCCAAGGCTCTGGAAACTATCACCTCTCAGATCCAGAGGATAGCCACTGATGTCAAACAGCTGAAAGAATCAAGTGTAAAGGGCAAGAAATAAGTCAAAAAGGTCATCAAATGTGTCACCTACGTACGGAGAAGGTGGACACGGGGTAGATAACTGTATCTACACCCGACCTGACGAGTCGAGCGAAAGTGATTCCGAGGTTTAGGAGGCTGAGAACATCTCTTTCGTTAATTTCAAGAGGCCAGATCATCCTGGTTTTAGTTACGGCTGTTGGTATGTATGCCCTGAGAGCCAATCATGAGATGATTGGTGGGATACATTAAGATTTATTTGATAAACATCAAAGGCAAGCTTCCAATTCTTTCTGGTTCAGTCATATGAGATAGTGATAGAACAGATTGAATGTCTAGAGAATGACAGTACTCAATGACGTATGCCTTCAGGTTCATGACCTGAACGATGAGATCATACGGATGCTAAGAGTTTGTACATTCTTGCTATGTCCCTAGTCGGATGTCATTGTGTAAGGTAGATAGACAACAATGACACACAAGACTAGATTGTGGTGTTGGTTGAGGACAGAATCTCATTAGTCATGATATAGAGATATCAAACCAAACACATAGGTACTTGTTAGAGAACAAGTGTACCAGACAGACCCACCGTGAGTTTGACACATGGAACCATGAGATGGTAGTCACAGTCAGTACTCACAGTGATGGTGGTGAGTGTGATTCTTTAACCTGAAATCACTACACTCAACACATGTCGTTGGGCACACTTTGACATCATTAAACGCAATCCTGAAACATGGGTTGTTATAAAGGTGATGATTGGGTGGCTTTGACACATGGGGCTTTTGAGGGGTGAGTGATAGATATGGGATTTGTCCCTCCTGAGGGAGTTTGATATCCAAGGCCACTTGATGAGTAGGATTGAGATAGGCGTGCGCACGCATGTGTGAATCAGTATGTGATATTGATGTCATACATATCTCCTTCAATCAACTCTGAGATCAAGAAAGTGAATGAACGTTGACAGGATGACTGCTCAATGCCTCGAGTTCATTCGGGATATCAGTGATAAAGGAATTATACATTCACTGTAACACCATTCACGGATTGTAGGATGAAAGTTGTTCTCCAACTTTCTACTTTCACTTGGGTAGCAATGATGTGTGACTAGGCACCGCTCTTTGCTTTTGAAGTCATAAATGTTATGGACTCTCACTGCCAACGTGAAATGGACCTGCAGGGTCACACACATAGGATTTAACTTGGAAGAGGAGTTTTGTCCACAAGCAATGTTTAGATTGATTACTAAAGGAGTTTAGTAGTTCAATTAAACACTCAATCAGTTGATAGCTCCATATCATATTGTTCAAGGTGTTGGACGCATTGATTGGAGTATCAGATTGATTGAAATCACAATTGACTGATTATGCACAACCTGCACTCCCAACCAATCGGCTCAAGTGTTGAACCGGTCGGCTGAGGTTGTTGAACCAGTCGGCTCAAGTGTTGAGTCGATCGGCTCATGTATAGAGTGAAATGAGCGGTTCAAGTGTTGAACCGATCGGTTCAACTGGTGCAACCGAGCAAGTTGGGAAAGTCAGGTCGGTTAGAATTTTCCTTGCGTTTCACTTGCCCAATTTGATTGGAACAAGGATTGGTATTCGATACCAATTAGAAACAAAAGTTGGAAAGTCAATCGGGAACTGGTCAGGACCACGAACCGACCGGTTCAGAAAGTGAACCAACCGGCTCATGGGTCCCAACCGATCGGTTGAGTGTCAACCGACCGGTTCAGGTTGCGAGTTGGTTGTTTTTTGTGGAAAATCTCGAACCCTTCTACTCCTGCTTTAGTCCCATATTGTCGGGGCAAGAGAACCCTGTCCCATGACCCTCCTATATATATAGGGGTATTGGGGGCTTCTCAGATAACAACTCAGTGCAACTAGTTGCTCTGCAAAGTTGTCATTCTCTCTGGTTTTGGTAACCGAGAGAGAGCCCGAGCAAGTGCTTCCCGCAAAAGGGAGGTGCAGCAAGGGAAGGACAACTACAGTTGCAACTGGAGGCAGGAGAGTGTGTTGGCGACTAGTACGTCAATAGGAGGGTGCGACTCCTTCCACTTCCTTGTGGGACAAGGAGTGTGGAGTTCCAGGTGGTCCGTGTGGACTACTACAGAGGCGGGAGGACACTGCTGCTTAGGAGGACAACTGTCATCCGACAGTCTGGTCGGAGGAGGAGGAGTCAGTCCCGGTGCGACCAGGAGCTGCACAGACACCGTCCAAGACCGGAGTTGAATACCGCGCATTGCGCGAGGTGTTGTCGCTGAGCAAGCCTCAGGACAAGGTATGATTCCACAAACCATCCTTTCCTATTATATAGACGTTGACGCGTTTCCTCGATATGGGTTTGGGGGAAATTTTTTTTTGTTTCCGCTGCCTTCTCTGCCTCCCCTAAAACCCAATAGTGGTATCAGAGCCACGCCAACTGCTCTATATTTTAGGAATATCGATATGATCGATTTTGGTTTGTCGCCTTTATTTATTACATACGATGCAAATAATATTGGCTTTATGCATGTCCAATCCTAAATCCACAAATCCCAAATTACATATATGATATGTATTATTAATGCACTCGATACGCGTCGCCCTTAAATGAGTTTTGTGGTGGATGTGTGTAGCGCGATTATGGCCAATAAACCCTATCTGTGTATGGTTGTTTGTGTTTGCTTGCATCTCGGTCTGCGCATCGATCTTCCTTCTCCTATTCCTGATGTAACTCGAAATAATTCGAGATTCTTTCCTACCTTTGCTCCCCCCGAATGTAACTCGGGGTTTCCCTTTTAAGCAATGTATAAATAGGATAGATTTTTATTTCCTATTATGTCGAAGACCGGCAGACATCAAGACAACAGCTAAAACAATCGGTTCAAGGCGTGAACCGATCGGTTGACGTTCCAGACGATCGGTTCAAGGAGTGAATCGATCGGTTGATGACCGGTCGAGGAGCGAGACGACCGGGTGGCGGACATGATGAGATGCACGACGACCAGGCGAACCGATCGGTTGGAGGAGCCAACCGATCGACTGGTGGCACCCAGACGACCGGCTAGAGAGAACAGATCATTCATGTGATGAGTTGATCAACTCAGATGGCAAGGCACATATGTTCATCTTGTACAGGTTGCATGTGATGTTGACCTAGATGACCGTGATTCCTCTTGGCTCAAGGAATCACATTAGGATGGCCATAATCATCGCTTTTTATCGTTTGTGCATGTTTTCTGTGGGATATAGCATGTATATGATACATACTATGTATTGTGGTGATTGGATATGTATATGTATATAAAAAAACCAAATCCCTCATTAAAATATTAAGTTTTAGATGCCTTCCAAATGCGACACACGTGAAAAGCTTGATCGACCAAGTGTGGGCACGCCCTAGCGTGGTGCACCGTCTATCTCGTGGAAGCGTGAAGGATGAATGTGTGGGTCTGCCATAGCAAGGTGCATATTCATCGTGTTTGCTTTGGGTCAGACTTAAGAAGATGACCTAGATAGGATCTAGCGCCTTGAGGCATGGAGATGATCATTGCAAGGAGTTGTATATGACATCTTATCAAGAGTTGCATATGATGCAATTGGCAAAAGTTGCCTACCTGAAAGATCTATGTTATGGGTGACAGCCCTAGCTGGTCCATGACTTAGAGGATTTCAGGATCTTGCCCACTAGAAGGTTGTACGCTGCAATCTTCCGAATTGATGGTGAGGGCTATCAATTTGAACTAAAATAGTGAGAGCGATAATTAATTAAAGGCCTAATTTTTATCGTCAACTTTTCAAATCAATCAAATAAGTCAAAAGAGTTTTGGACTAAAATTGCATATATTTCCTTTTGTTAAAATAAATGGTTAATCAACAAATCACTTTATTTGCTATCGGTCTTTGAAACCAACAAATTAAATGGGAATAATTCCACGACTGGTTAGGATAAAGAGAAGTGTTCTCAAAGAACGAAAGCTCTAAGTCCTAATTATACCTGAACCAGATGAACTCGATCCCACCACATCAATGGCTGAAAGTATGCTTATGGAAGCATACCGAGGAAGACATTGATGAGGAGTGGTTGATGTTGTATTCTCTAAACTATGAGCCACAGAGACAACATGAGACATATGATGTCTCAAGGACATTGTCCTAGTATGTCATGACAGAAGGAGATCCAGTAAGGTATTCACACACTCAATGTGATTGGGTATGTGGAAAACCTAACTAAGAAGGATTCCCTCTGAGCCAAGAGTTGGCTATTGGTATGATACTGCAAATGTTGCGAGGATCATAAAATTCATGATAAGCTACAACATGAACAACTTTGACAATCGTTGACAGAGTTGTTGGACATGTTGAGGATAGTAAAGGCAAAGATGAAGAAAGACAAACCATAATCTTTGATGTGATCAAAGAGAAAGGTAATTCTTAAGGGCAAGGATAAGGGCAAAGAAAAGAAGTGTTCTGATGCTATCCAGCAATCCAAGCCGTCTTCAGCCTCAAAGCACATGGGGAAAGGGTATATGAGGGATTGCCCTCTATATCTGGAAGAACAAAAGAAGATGTAGGAGGGGATGGAGATCTCCACCTAAGGTATCCTGAAATGAACCGCTTCTTTATCAGAGGTATATGATACCAAGATATGGATCTATCATATATGACATGCAAGATCTGCAAAGAAGTGATGGCCTTTGTGAAAGGACCAAGAAAGAAGTACCCATCATTGGAGCAAGTGTTGCTGCCATAGATAGGAGTATCTTTCAGTTTATTTTAGCCTAAAGGGCACAAAATAGAGTTCAGAACTACTATTTCATATATTGCCAATAGATAGAAACACTTTATTTTGCATATTGTATGACAATGATGGCAATTAATAAAGTTGATGTTTCAATCTTAAAGATATGATCTTTGTGGCAATGCCTTGTTTATCTTGTGATACATCATATGCATAAGATAAAATGATACCTAAAGGTTATAGATAACTCAAACAATCAAATTTCCATCAATCATGAGACATTCATTTCTAGTTTCCATGTGATGGATAAATCTAGACTCTTTTGGTTAGAGAACCAGTAAGAGACATGAATATCTTGGACATGATTAATCAATCTTCACTAAAGGAGTGGGAGAGTGATTATCCTATTAGGTATAATACATGTGATGTATTTACATACCTATTGGAACAAATGCTAATACTTCAAATGGTGTTTAGAGAAATACCAATATGAATATCTTGAAGTGTTCAAGATTATCATAGATGAAGTACAAATTTGGTAAAGTATTAATTCTTGATGAGATCAATGAATGAAATACTTGGACCAAATGTTTGAGACCCTTATGAGTGATTATGATAGTGTATCATAGTGAACTCATGATTAAGGCATGGTGATGTCTAAATCAAGAAGGAATCATACTCTCAGGAGTTAGAAAATGATTATCAAATAACTGAATTCTTCTTAATAAAAGAATACCCCACACTAATAAAGGAAATTAAGAATCACAAGGGTTGTGAGTTCTTATATCCTTAACAGATACACCTCAATTATCTAAGTGATGAGTTGTTCATGTGATGAGTCAACTATCTAGATGAATATGAGGAACCAAATTTTGAGTTATGATTTATGATCATTACATCCTAAATGATTTCCATGTAAACCATAAGGTATGACCTTGATGGTAGCACTCATTGGATGAAATCCATAAGTGCAAATGAGTCTTAAATTTTAATACACATGGATAACATTTGAGAAGGATGATGCTTGTTGATTGCAACTTAATGACTGAGACATTTGGCATATGGATACTAAAACTGCATTCCTATGAGGAATAAAACAAGGATGTGTATGTGACACAACCTATAAGGTTTATGAATCCACTAATGCAAAATGAAGTCTATAAGTTACAATGGACCAATCAATGTGATTGATTGAGTACAAGCAACTCAGAATTGGATCTTTACTTTGATGATATAGTCAAAGGGTTTGACTGATATGTCAAAGATAAAGAAGGGATCTGTGATTTAGTGGGAGCGTGTTCACATTCCACATGTTGATGTGAAATGGAAATGTTCTAAAATGAAAATCCAAAAGTGGAAAATTGTCTTTAAGGAAGATAGAGATATTTCCTATGTGATAGAAATAGAGATCTATAGAGATAGTTCTCAAAAAATCTCTTAACCTGGAAAAGAGAAAGCATACATTGGCAATCTATACTGAAGGGTTCAGTATGCACAAATTCAGTGGGAGAAAACATGTCCATGCTACATGGAGTTAGTATCCCAAGGCCAAGTGTCCAATTCTTATGAAGAATGGGAACACTAAGAATAGATATGGATCTATCATGTATGTAATCATCCCATTGTCTTGCATGTATGGACATGGCAAGAACAAAATGCATTCATCATCTTATATGTATGACATGACAATTTGATGTGCTCATCCTGCTAACTCGTATGTGGGACATGACGAGTGGATGTCTGTCTACTTCCAGTAAGGGTTACTGGAATACCATGAGAACTTGATAAGTACTTGTGAAGTACTAGTTCTATGGATATAAGGAAGAGTTCGATGTAAAGAGTTACATTGATGCGAACTTCTGAAAGGATAGAAAATTAATCGCAAAATATACATAGGATGTATAAAAGTGAAAGTTTGTTGATAATTGGAAATGTTCCAATAAAACCATTTAAAAGGAAATGCCGAGTATCTATGTGTTAGAGAACAACAGTAGATACTATATGGATCTGAAAGTTCATGAGATGAACTTATATTCCACTCATTGATGACAAGTCTAGAATCCTTGATCATGCAATGTGGCTAAAGGTTAGCAATGGAATACTAGATCGCATATTACGGCAACTCCATCTCATACGTGCGACGTACAGCGAAGAGATGAGAGACATGAAATTTATACTGACTTTGGCAAGGTGTTGCCATTACTCACTATGTTGGCACTAGAGCACAGTAACATGTGGGACATGTTTGAAGATCACTATGAATATGATTCATGGGTGATTGGCTCGTAGTGCAAGTGGGAGTCTGTTGGTATGTATGCCCTGAGAGCCAATCATGGGATGATTGGTGGGATACATTAAGATTGATTTGATAAACATCAAAGGCAAGCTTCCAATTCTTTCTGGTTCAGTCATATGAGATAGTGATAGAACAAATTGAATGTCTAGAGAATGACAGTACTCAATGACGTATGCCTTCAGGTTCATGACCTGAACGATGAGATCATACGGATGCTAAGAGTTTGTACATTCTTGTTATGTCCCTAGTCGAATGTCATTGTGGAAGGTAGATAGACAACAATGACACACAAGACTAGATTGTGGTGTTGGTTGATGACAGAATCTCATTAGTCATGATATAGAGATATCAGACCAAACACATAGGTACTTGTTAGAGAACAAGTGTACCAGACAGACCCACCGTGAGTTTGACACATGGAACCATGAGATGGTAGTCACAGTCAGTAGTCACAGTGATGGTGGTGAGTGTGATTCTTTGACCTGAAATCACTACACTCAACACATGTTGTTGGGCACACTTTGACATCATCAAACGCAATCCTGAAACATGGGTTGTTATAAAGGTGATGATTGGGTGGCTTTGACACATGGGGCTTTTGAGGGGTGAGTGATAGATATGGGATTTGTCCCTCCTGAGGGAGTTTGATATCCAAGGCCACTTGATGAGTAGGATTGAGATAGACGTGCGCACGCATGTGTGAATCAGTATGTGATATTGATGTCATACATATCTCCTTCAATCTACTCTGAGATCAAGAAAGTGAATGAACGTTGACAGGATGACTGCTCCATGCCTCGAGTTCATTCGGGATATCAGTGATAAAGGAATTATACATTCACTGTAACACCATTCACGGATTGTAGGATGAAAGTTGTTCTCCAACTTTCTACTTTCACTTGGGTAGCAATGATGTGTGACTAGGCACCGCTCTTTGCTTGTGAAGTCATAAATGTTATGGACTCTCACTGCCAACGTGAAATGGACCTGCAGGGTCACACACATAGGATTTAACCTAGAAGAGGAGTTTTGTCTACAAGCAACATTTAGATTGATTACTAAAGGAGTTTAGTAGTTCAATTAAACACTCAATCAGTTGATAGCTCAATATCATATTGTTCAAAGTGTTGGACGCATTGATTAGAGTATCAGATTGATTGAAATCGCAATTGACTGATTCTGCACAACCTGCACTCCCAACCGATCAGCTCAAGTGTTGAACCGGTCAGCTGAGGTTGCTGAACTGGTTAGCTCAAGTGTTGAGACGATCGGCTCATGTACAGAGTGAAATGAGCGGTTCAAGTGTTGAACCGATCGGTTCAACTGGTGCAACCGAGCAAGTTGGGAAAGTTAGGTCGGTGAGAATTTTCCTTGTGTTTCACTTGCCCAATTTGATTGGAACAAGGATTGGTATTCGATACCAATTAGAAACAAAAGTTGGAAATTCAATCGGGAACTGGTCAGGACCACGAACCGACCGGTTCAGAAAGTGAACCGACCGGCTCATGGGTCCCAACCGATCAGTTGAGTGTCAACCGACCGGTTCAGGTCCCCAACCGACCGGTTCACTTGTGAACCGATCGGTTTAGGTTGCGAGTTGGTTGTTTTTTGTGGAAAATCTCGAACCCTTCTACTCCTGCTTTAGTCCCATATTGCCGGGGCAAGAGAACCCTGTCCCATGACCCTCCTATATATAGGGGTATTGGGGGCTTCTCAGATAACAACTCAGTGCAACCAGTTCCTCTGCAAAGTTTTTGTTCTCTCTAGTTTTGGTAATCGAGAGAGAGCCTGAGCAAGTGCTTCCCGCAAAAGGGAGGTGCAGCAAGGGAAGGACAACTGCAGTTGCAACTGGAGGTAGGAGAGTGTGTTGGCGACTAGTACGTCAACAGGAGGGTGCGAATCCTTCCACTTCCTTGTGGGACAAGGAGTGTGGAGTTCTAGGTGGTCCGTTTGGACTACTACAGAGGCGGGAGGACACTGCCGCTTAGGAGGACAACTTTCATCCGACAGTCCGATAGGAGGAGGAGGAGTCAGTCCCGGTGCGACCAGGAGCTGCACAGACACCGTCCAAGACCGGAGTTGAAGACCGCGCATTGCGCGAGGTGTTGTCGCCGAGCAAGCCTCGGGACAAGGTATGATTCCACAAACCATCCTTTCCTATTATATAGACGTTGACGTGTTTCCTCGGTATGGGTTTGGGGGAAATTTTTTTTTGTTTCCGCTGCCTTCTCTGCCTCCCCTAAAACCCAACAACGGCAACAAGGATGTAGCTGAAAACTCACATCAGCTGCATAACCCCACCAAGCAACCCCAAGTTTTCGAGTAAAGAGGAGGACAAAGTCAATTCACCAGAATTGCTTCTTTCTAGTCAAACAAGGCAAATTTCTAAGGACAAAGAAAATACCAAGGTCGCCAAGTGGCAAACACTAGTCAAAGTCAAAGTCAAGCCAAGGAGCAAGGTCAAGACAAGGTTTCAAACCAACCAGACTTGGTTGGCCAGTTATTCAATTTTGTAAAAAGACAAGATACCATCAATAACCAGTTGGCCCAAAGTGCACTTTCAAATTCAGGAGTTCTGAACACAATGCAAGTCTGGATGGCAGACATGCAGATGCACCAACACCAAATCGATCAGCAGTTGGCCCAGATGGCCAAATTGATAAAGAATCCCTCGGGTAAGATACCCTCCAACACCGAATCTGCCAAAATGGCAGTGCTGAGATCCGGAAGAATGGTAGAACGTCATGAAGAAGCCAAATCAGAGGTACCTGAACCAAGGACTGCGGCTGATAATCCAGCAGAAGAGGTCAATCAACAAGCTCTTGACAGAGAACCTGAACCAAGATCCTTTGAGGAGTTATCTGGTAAGAGAAGCCCGTACTCTCCCAAGTTGTCTTTTCCTTATAAACTGATAAAGGCACACCTTAATAAGTGCCATGAGAAGTTCATGGAATCAATAAAGAAACTTCATCTCGAAGTACCTTTTTTGGACGCCTTAGAAGAGATGTCGACTTATGCTAAGTTTTTCAAGGATTTGATTACCAAGAAGAGAAGAGGAGGAAGAATCGAAACTGTGCATCTAGCAAGTATGTCCTTCGCTTTTGTCAAATTAGATTTTTCCGACAAAAAGAAAGATCCAGGGGCTTTCACCATTCCTTTCGCCATTGGAGATAATGTCGAACGAAAAGGTCTTGCCGATTTAGGGGCTAGCATCAGCCTTATGCCCCTAAGCTTCGCGCAGCGATTAGGTTTGACTGATATGGTCAAAACCAATATGAGAATTGAATTAGCAGATCATACCTTTAAAAGGCATGTTGGTGTTGTTGAAGATGTACCTATCTAGGTAGGAAGTTTCTTCATTCCTTGTGATATCGTTGTCATTGATACCGTGGAGGACCCTGGCTATCCTATCATCTTCGGACGTCCTTTCTTGGCTACAGGAAGGACGTTAATCGATGTTGCTGAGGGAATAATCACTCTAAGGGTTGGAAACGACCAGTTAGACTTCAAAGTAAACGATTCTATGAGAGGACCATCCCTGTTAGAGTCCGCTTGCTTTGCGGAAAGCTAAAACCAGTTCTGTGAAGAGGTAGAATAAGACATCCTCATGGTAGACCCTCTTGTAAGAGCGATAAGCAATCAAGATTATGATTCTGAAAATCCAAAAGTTGTGGAGTTTCTCAGCTATCTTAACCAGTCTGATGAAGACCTGAGCAACGAGGATGAGGTAGTGGAAACTGTTAAGTTTGCCTCTCTTGAGGAGGCACCGGAAGAAAGGTCACCCAAGGCCAAGCCTGAGTTGAAGCAGTTACCAGAAGGGTTGAAATATGAATTCCTAGATTGAGAGGAAAGGAATCATGTCATCGTCAATGCCCATCTTACAAAAGATCAATTGGACAAACTTCTTGGGGAGTTAAAACTCCATAGGCGGGCTATAGGATACTCGGTAGAAGATATCAAAGGCCTTAGCCCTGCATTGTGTATGCATCGCATCAATTTGGAGGAATCTGCCAACCCTCTGGCTCAACCACAGAGAAAATTGAATCAGATGCTGAAAGAAGTCGTTAAGAAAGAAGTAATCAACTTGAGGGATGCTGAGATCATTTACCCGATCAGTGACACTAATTGGGTAATCCCGATCCACGTAGTACCCAAGAAGGGTGGTATAACTGTAGTAAAGGGAGATAAAGGAGATGAAGTGGCGGTTAGGACCATCACAGGATGGAGGATGTGCATTGACTACCGAAAGCTAAACCTAGCCACTAAAAAAGATCATTATCCGCTTCCTTTCATTGATCAAGTTCTTGAAAGATTAGTGCATCATGACTTTTTCTATTTCTTGGATGGTTTTTCAGGATTTTATCAGGTCCCCATCCTGCCAGATGACCAAGAGAAAACAACTTTTACCTGTCTCTATGGCACCTACGCCTTCAGGAGGATGCCTTTCAGCCTGTGTAATGCTCCCGCTACGTTCCAATGCTGCATGATATCAATGTTCTCGGATTTCCTAGAGGATATCGTGGAAATTTTCATGGAAGATTTTTCTATCTATGGAAAGGACTTCGATACATGCCTGGAAAACCTCTCTTTGGTTTTGCAACGATGTGAGGAAAAGAGTTTGGTTTTAAACTGGGAGAAGTGCCATTTTATGGTACAAGAAGGCATCGTTCTGGGACATAAAGTTTCGAGGCGTTGCATCAAGGTAGACGTTAGCAAGGTTGAAGCCATATCCAAGATTCCTCCACCAAAGTCTGTGACGGGAGTAAGGATCTTCCTCGGGCACGCCGGCTACTACCGAAGATTTATAAAAGACTTCTCAAATATTTCAAAGCCGTTGTCCAACCTTCTGGTAAAAGATGTTGAATTTAATTTCTCTGATGATTGTCTAATAGCTTTTCAGGCTTTAAAGGATGCTCTTGTCTCACCACCTATCCTCCAAGCTCCATACTGGGATTTACCTTTCGAGCTTATGTGTGATGCCAGCGACTATGCAGTAGGAGCGGTCCTGGGGCAGAAAAAGGATAAAAAGTACCATGTAATCTGCTACGCTAGTCGCACCCTGGATGAAGCTCAGGTAAATTATACAACCACTAAAAAAGAGATGCTCGCAATAGTTTTCTCTTTCGATAAGTTCAGATCGTACCTCATTGGAGCAAAGGCTAAAGTCTCCACAGATCATGGGGCTATAAGATACCTCATGCAGAAGAAAGATATAAAGCCCAGGCTATTGAGGTGGGCCTTGTTACTACAAGAGTTTGACCATGAGATAGTCGATAAGAAGGGTGCAGAGAATGTGGTCGCCGACCACTTATCAAGGATCGTTGTGGAAGGACAGAGGGAACCACCTATTAAGGACAATTATGCTGACGAAGCTTTGATGATGATTGAAACCAAGGAAGAGAGTTTACCTTGGTTTGCAGATATCTGTAATTATCTTGCCTACAGAGAACTGCCCCATGACATAACCTATAACCAAAAGAAGAAGCTCTTTGCATATGTGAAGAACTACTACTGGGATGATCCTCTCCTTTTTAGAATATGTGCAGATAACTTGTACCGAAGATGTATTCCCAAAGAAGAGATCCCGAACATTCTGAAAGAGTGTCACACCTCCCCTTATGGAGGACATATGGGCAGCGAAAGGACCACCGCCAAAGTACTACAATCAGGATTTTACTTGCCCTCTTTGTTCAAAGACGTTGCAAAGTATGTAAAAGTATATAAAGAGTGCCAATTAATAAGAAATATTGGATGAAGAAATGAGATGCCAATGGAAAATTGGGTTGAAGTGGAGATCTTTGATGTATGGGGGATTGACTACATGGGACTGTTTCCCCCATCAAAGGGATATCAGTACATTCTAGTGGATTATGTATCCAAATGGGTAGAAGTTGTTGCAACTCAAATGTACGACTCTAAGTCAGTGATCAAGTTGTTCGAAAAGACGATTTTCCCTCATTTCGATGTACCACGTACTGTAATAAGAGATGGTGGATCGCATTTCGGAGAAAGACAGTTTGAAGTGCTCCTACGAAAGTATGGAGTTAAACACAAGGTCTCTACGCCCTACCACCCACAAACTTCTGGGCAGGTAGAGGTTTCGAATAGACAAATCAAGCAGATTCTAGAGAAAATTGTCAACCGTACGAGGAAAGATTGGTCAATAAAGCTTGACGAAGCACTTTGGGCCTACAGGACTACCTATAAAGCGCCCATTGGAACCACTCCTTATAAGTTGATCTATGGAAAATCCTGTCATCTACCCCTTGAACTGGAACACAAGGCCCTTTGGGCAATTAAATTCTTGAACATGGATCTAGAGAAGGCGGGAGAGAAAAGATATCTGCAGTTGCAAGAACTCGAAGAATTGAGGATGCATGCTTACGAGAACACAAAGATCTATAAACAAAGGACGAAGGTGTGGCATGATGCCCACCTGAGGAGGAAGGACGTAAGTGAAGGTGACAAATTTTATTATTTAAATCTTCCATTCGTCTTTTTCCAGGTAAGTTACAAACGAGGTGGTCCGAACCTTTCACCCTATCAAGGATATACCCGTCCGGAATGATGGATCTATATGACAAAGATGATCCATCCAAGGTTTTTCAAGTGAACGGGCACATGGCGAAAAGGTTCTATGAAGACGAAGCTTTCATTAGAAGGACAAATATCAATTTGCAAGATATGCAAGCAGCTAAAGGCGAAAAGTGAAGGACCTGGAGCTGTCGAGATGGCGACGCAAACTACAACGCTCCTCGGGAAGCAGCTCGAGCTTTTACTTTTCCTAGAATAGGATGTTATTTACTTTTTTACAAGAAAAACACTATGAACATTTGGACTGTAATAAGGCTCGAGTCAGTGCATGCGTCACGTGCGCTGACTCTTCTATTTTATGGGCCACCGCTCTATTTTATGAGCATTGATGAGTAATACTATCTGAGGCCGAGAACTTAACCTTAGGCTAATGATGTTCTACCCATCAATCGCTTTTTCCTTTGCTTGTTTTTAAGTTTTTCGTCTAGGATTTTGTTCTGAAGACTTTGTATCGGGAAGGTATACCCTTTTTCCTGGCCGTATTGGGCAAAGACTCAGCCAGTGCGTAGAACACGCTCGTATCGGGTGACGGTATATCGGGCATCGCATGAGCCATGTCGGACGACATGCCCGAGCGTCGAGCATCCGTATCAGGCAAGATGAGTAATTACCTTCGATTAGACGGATGGGACTGCCCGTCTCAGGAATGACTTGTCTCAACGGCCGACGCGCGTCCTGAATTTACCCTTTTTACCCCCAGCTGGGATTGCTATATATAGTACAGAGGTTTTACTGTGTCGGGCTACTGCTTTTACTTTTCACCTACCTGTATCGTGCAGTAATTTCTCCTTTTGCTCGTGTGTCGCACAGCTTAGCTTTTGCTCTCGTGCCGCGCAAGGTAGCTAAAAGAAAGCAAAGGTATAGCCCAACAACCCTATCATCCTTGCTTGCCCGAAACGAACTTCATATCACGCACAGCGTATCGAGCTGACGGCTTTAGTTGATTTCCTTGTATTTCCCGACACATGTGTCGTGCGACACGTCTTTAACACGTGCTTGCCTGATACCTTATATCGGGCGATAACCATGTCGCCCATCCTTGTGCCGTCTCGCTTGTTCTTGCTATCGGGCGACACGATTTTATATCAGGGAAGACCCTATCGGGCACTTTGTTTCACGTGACCGTATCGCCCGACACAGCGTATCGGGCAACGGGTATGCCGCGCAGCTTTTCTCCGTATCGTCCAAGTTTTGTATCGCCTAGATATTCTTTTGACGGACGACACAGTATCTTGTATCAGGCATGAGCTTGAAACTTTCGTATCGCCTGACACTGGTGTAGCGGGCAAGCTTCGTTTTGATCAGTTTTGAAGCCCGATACGGTGGTGTCAGGTAGCTTTGTATCAGACCGAATTTTATCATGTAATCAGTTTTCTCTTAAATGTCGGTATCAACTTTAAGTTTATACCTACCTAATATTGAAACATTTAAATGATCAATGAACTTGTTTAATGATAACATATATGGCCCATACAAAGCAAACCGTCATTCGAGTTGACAAACACGGAGGAAGAATCAACACTGAGGCCTTAGTTGAAGCAACAACAGTCGGGCAGAAATGCCCGAATCCCGAGGCAACTGAGCCATCAACTGCTGAGAAGAGAGCAAGGGCGGAAAAATTAACGAATCCATTAACAAGTGCAAAGCTCTCAAGAAGGAAATGCAAGGCTCGTGCAGATTATGACGATGATGACCGACCTAGGAGGGCTAGAACACGAACAAGATACTGACCTATGACAGATAGAGAGCTCTTGAAAACACTGGTTGATACTATATCCAAAGAAGATGCCCCCATGAAGAAGGTGGATTTAGGACTGATGAACCCAAAATACCCACATTCAATCCAGAAGCCACTAGAGAAAGACTTCCACTGATTTTCTCTTTTGGAGATGGTCCTAAACCACCGCAGAAGACATACTATGATAAGGAAATGGATAAATTATGGGATGAATATAACTTATCCTTGAGGTCCATTGATATTTGTTCATACGATAGTGAAAAGGATGAAGAAAAGCAATCTGAAAAATATCATTCTATTCATTGTAATGAAGAGAAGCATTTATATATCCTTGATGACGAGTTCGGAATAGTATGTAAATTCTGCTCTGCTGCATTGTTGGAAATGAGGAATATACTGTCGACTTCTCTTGGGGGCTACCAAATCAAGAAAAAGTATTGGAAGAGATAAGTGGACTTCTCTGACTAATCCAATAGATGATGAAAGTTTAAAGAAACTAAGATTGATGATCAATCCTTTTGTTCATGTTCACAATGGAAGTATCTTAAAAAGTTTACCTGGTTTAAGGGAATGCCTAATAGTTTTGGAACTTCTTCCTCGGCAAAAGCGCAAGACTGATCTCATTGAATCTTGCAATTCTGAACCCACATTTGCCTTTTGGTACAAAATTTCTTTGGTAGCCATCCACCCAGCACTCTGTGCTGCTGGCAAACTGACTGCGGCATCTTCGTCCTGGAATGGATATCGAATAAAGAGACGCCTGACCAACTCCACCACATCGACTACCACAGCAAACGAGGAGAATATGTGTGGGAGCTTCTATTTGGCACAGGCGCGCTCAACAGCTAACCCTCACTGGGTTAACATTACCCTACATTATCTACTTCACAACTCTGGGATAGAGTGTGGAGTAAGTTTGGGGGGGGGTACCATGTACCAATGAGGGAGGTATAATTTTTTTTCTTCAAAATCCACCCTTTTTGTTCTTTTATTCTTCTCCTATATCATGTGTACATATACATATACATGCTCATACAAAAATTTTGCTAATTTTTTTTTTGCTTATTTTGTCTCCATACATATGTACAATGACACTATATAGTAAAAACCTGATACGCCTTCTTGCCAATTTGTTTTCTATGTACCCAAGGAGATGCATATTTTGTCATGTCTTTCTGATAATGCAGCCTCAAACGAAAAAATACCACAACTTTCCACGCCAAAAATTTCGAAAAATAATCTCGCAACAGCTAAGAGACATGTATGCAGAAGGAAAAAGCTGCCCAAATAGCAAAAATTCCTCTTGTTGTCCCTTACCCAACAAAAATCCGAAAAAAAAGAATATCCTCATGAGAGTGAATAAAAGCATGAGAGTTGTGCCAAATAAAAAGAAAGAAAGAAAATATATACACACTTGTTTTCCAAAAAGTACCCATCTTTAGGCATGGTAGATCCGGGGCAGTGGACTGCAGGGACCACTCACCCGCTAATGGACCCATACCTGGATGGACTGATGGGAAACAAGGAAAACCCAAAAAGCCTTAAGCCTACCCAAACACACAACTTTCTATCCCCAAAAGCTGTTTGGTGTGAAAGCTAACTTCGAAATCATGCACCCAAGTCTCGCCGAAGCTGTGGAGAAATTTTTTGCTTAAATAAGGTAGGAGAAGTAAAGTCTGTTGTTCGTGGTCAGGCCGTATTTTCTGTAAGACATATCAATGCTCGCTCAAACCCATGGTCTGAAAACTATACCGGTCAAGAAGGAGCGTCACAAAACAAAGTTTAATGATTGATTAAGGACAATCAAAATGCGAAGTTTGGGGGAGTTGATAACACCAATTTTGTGATTTTTTGGCCCTTATTTCGTTATCAAATCTTCCCTTTTAAACTATTTTCCTCTCCTTTTTGTCATGTTTTTGCATAAACAGGCCACGCTACGCTTTTAACTCAATATTACCATCTTTTGTAGAGTTTTCCTCGATTTTCAACTCATTTATCAGCAAAAAGGCCCATCCCGGCCCACGAACGTGTTCCACATGCATCGGCCTCCTTACCAACCAGCCGGCTGATACGTTCGCTGCCCGACACAGGGCAGCACGATACACTACCGCGAGACACAAGGATGTCGCGCAAAAAGGAGCAGACGAGCGATACGCCATTTACCCAACACGGAGCCGGACTCATCATGACTGCTGAAGCATGTCGCGCGATACAGTCCTCCCACCGACAGGCGCCACTCGTCACGATGATCGACACGCTCCCAGCCTGACATCCTTGTGCTGGGCGATACACATATCGGGCATCCCCGAATCTGAGATGATAGAGCTGATGAAGGACACGTGGCATCTAGAGAACCATAACTTCCCCCAACCGCTGCCTATAAATAGTAGCTACATGACTCCGATGGGACAAGTCGGAATCTCTTGAAAGCCAACTTGGGAAAGCATCTGGAGCTAGCGTGTCATGCCTCAGAGTTGTACCGGGCGATACTAGGTGAGCACTTCCCCAGCCCAAGAGGGAGGGAATGGTTCACTTAGGATTGGCCCCGGGCATCGCTGCAGACCGATATCGGCCAACAAGGACACCCCATATGAGTACCGGATACTGGAAGCAAAACTCTGGCCCAACACGATACCAAGCCCGATACACATCACCAGTCACGACGTGTCGCCCGAGAGGGTGCCGCCCGACACAACCGTATCGGGCATGAGCGCCCCGCACGATACGTCCGCCCATCATGAGCGTGTCGCCTGAGAGGGTGTGCCGCCTGACACGGGAGTATTGGGAAAGGCTCCCGCCTAGTATCGGGCTGGAGGATCTGCTGGTGCCTGTCGCCCTTCTAAATTAAGAAGGCGACATTTATCTTTACTTATTTCAGTCATTTAATTTCCCTTGGGGAACTTTATCATCTCCTTGCCCATACCGGAGTGTAACGTGTCGATTCCGCGTTCCCAACACTACCACCCTTGTCCCTGTGTTCGACCCCGTATATCTACTTCGACCCCGTAATAAAGTTGTGGGGGCCTAGAAGGTTTC
This sequence comes from Alisma plantago-aquatica, assembly GCA_963693085.1. Lineage (NCBI taxonomy): Eukaryota > Viridiplantae > Streptophyta > Magnoliopsida > Alismatales > Alismataceae > Alisma > Alisma plantago-aquatica. The sequence continues at coordinate 910,996,493 of OY856411.1, read as the reverse complement.
GGGTTATAAATTTAAAAGTCCGACTACTTCAAATCTGCTCCCTTTTCAGACACGTGATTTAGAACGATCATAGTATCTTCAAGAATATAAAGATGCTGAAGGAGAATGTCCAGCTAAAAAGGAAAGGAGAGAAAGGGGCTAAGAACACCCTGTACACAACAAGCTGTGTCATGTGCCTATGTGTTAGTGAAGAAAATCATATTCATCTACATGGATACAATATTGACTATCGGGGGGGGTAGTTACATATGCATTATATTTTCTATATGTTACATGCAGGTTTGGGCAAATGAGATGACAAAGATGGCAAAGCCAACATTCCTTGACTCCAAGCCAAGGATAAAGAAGTGGGCTACGCCAATAGAGAAATTGATGGAATTAGGGGCAGTTGACCCTAAGGATGTAAGATTATCTAATATTTGTTACAAAATCTAATATACAACATAATCATACATGTTTCATTTTGTGACACATTATTTTTATTTATATGTTGGACATGTTTATCAAAGGATAGTGGTAGACCAGGGAGATGATTGGCAGACAGAAAAATCATCGAAGGACATGCCAACAAAATGTAAGCCAACAACCAATAAGGCTCCAACAAAGCCAATCATCGAAGAAGGAGACACTCCTTACACCTCCACCCTGGAGATAAGAATCCAAATGTTGGAGGAGGAGCTGAAAATACATAAGGAGATCTGCACAAGAATAAGTGTTGAGAAATTCACTGAGCTACAAATGGAGAATAAAAGGCTAGAAGAAAGAATAGCCAAGTTAGAAGAAGAAAATAAAAATCTAAAAAAAAAGTGGGAAGATGAGGGTGACAAATCACAGTCACCTCAAAGTGGATTCAAAGAATTTGTAGAGGGTTTTTCCTCAGTGAATGTAGATGAACCGAAAGACACACCGACAAAGGATGTCGACCCACCGACGAAGTGAAGAAGGATGACCCTCAGAAGAATATACGTGGAATCAAAAGATCACAGTGAGGATAGGAAAAATGCTGATGAAGAGGAGAAGAAAGAAACAAAATATGACAGTTCTGAACAACCAAAGTCTGCAAAAGATGAAGAACAAAAGAAATAAGAAGAAGGAAGCGAACAACAAGAGAAGATAGTAGAAGAAGAAGGGCAGAAGGAGCCCAGAAAAATATTGAAGAAGAAGAAGAAGATGGAAGAACTAAAGATAGGAAGCATAGATAAAAATGTGAAGAAAAGGAGGGAGGAAAAGGTAAATTTCATCTCCTTTCAAGTATATCATAACTACAAGTAATGCTTGAGTAACTGAACCTTAAGCTTGAGTAACTGAACCTAATGCTTGAGTAACTACAAGTAAGGCTTGAGTAACTGAACCTAATGCTTGAGTAACTGAACCTAATGATTGAGTAACTGAATGCAATGCTTGAGTAACTAAAAGTAATGCTTGAGTAACTAAGAGTAATGATTGAGTAACTGATAGAAATGCTTAAGTAACTTGTGCAAAATGAAGATTGAGTCTAACATGGATTGCTCTATTGTTATTGACAACACAAGATGTCAAATTTCATAGGTTTTGAACATTTCAAAACAAAAGAAACCAAAGAAATTGTCCATCACTTCATGGACAACATAGAAGAAATGTAAGAGAATTGGTTATTGTCAAGTTTAAAATGATAAAACATTACTGTTTCAATATCCAACTCGTATGTATAACATCTATAAAAATAATTGGCAAGTCAAAATGAGAAAGGAAATTCAGTGAAGACACTTATTTCATGGGGAAGGACCTCGTCGCCCTCCTGTACAAGGATCAAATGATGCAATCACCTGTAAGAAACAAGAGCGTAGTGTAACTCTTTGAAATAGATAATTTGGATTGCTAAACTAAGAAAGATTTTGGTTTTTTTTAGGTTCTCGACTGCTTTGTACAAATGCTCAAGGAGAGCACAAGGAAGTGGAGGAAGAAGGGGTTGACGTGGCACTGCATGAGCACTTATGCTTCGGTAAGACAAATAAAGTTTGTATACAAATTTACATGAAATTACAATATAGAAACACAAACTGAAACTTATAGATGTGAATTTTAAACTCTACATTTGCAGCGAAAGCTATCATTTGATGTTGATAACATCACCATGGAGTAGATTGACATGCTATCTGCACAATTCAACATCCCAATGAAAGATTGGGATGCAATGGACTCGATGTTCACAATACTAAACAATGACAACCACTGACACTTGTATGAAGCAAGTTTCAGGGATGCAGCACACCGGTCTTATAATTCAATGAGTTGGAGTTGCAACTCAAGAAAAGAATTCAATAGATGGGTAATTGATCTATAAAAATTAACTCTATTAGTAGTGGATTGAAAGGATTAATGTTCTTTAATTGATGATGAATAAACATTTTATTTTTTTAATGTAAGTGGGTATAGTGCACAAATTCTTTAGGGGTGCACCGGAAAGGGGAGCAAGTTGTCGCAGTGGGAACGGGAGTACCTGATTTTCCCACAGTAGGAAGAAGACTCACTTGACTGTGGGATCTTCATCATGAAGTATCTAGACTGCCTAGTCAATGAAAAAACTATGGACTTCACTTGCAAAGACATACCGGCAATAAGGGCTGATGTTTTTCAGTGAATGATGGCAACGGGGTAGCTGCGGCCTCTAAAAGAAGATGAAAAAGATGAAAGCGAAGACATCAAAGAAGGTAAATCTGATGAGAACAAGGGAGGAGAAGATGAAGCTGAGAAACAACAACAAACAGAGAAGAATGAAGAAACAGCAGCAAAAATGCATGAAGAACAGATCCCAAAGGAAGAAATAGTTACAAGCCTTGATAAATGGCTAAAATCCAGCTGAAAAATTGGATTACTAATTTGATTGTAAAATAAGAACAATAGCCTTCTGTTATTCTGTTGTAGAAGCTCTGTGAAAGCCTGAATGTATAGCTACTCTTGAATGTACAGTTGTGAAAAGCCTAAATTTACAACTGATCTTGATGTACAACTCATCTTGAACATTATTGATTTTGCCCTTATATTTTGGCTGAATGTAGAATAGGCTTCTGTAATTCAGATGTATAACCACTGTGAAAAGCCTGAACAATAGGCTTCTATTATTCTAATGTATAAACTCTGTGAAAAGACTAAATGTACAACTGATCTTGAATGTACAGCTGTGAAAAGTCTGAATGTACAGCTCATCTTGATGTACAACTCATCTTGAATAATATTGAGTTTGCCCTTATATTTTGGCTGAATGTACAGTTGATTAAATTGGATTATTTTTTAGTGTGTTGCAAAAAGACTGACTGTACAACTGATCTTGAATGCTTCGAATACATTTATGGTTTGAATGCTTATGTTCTTGAATGCTTTAAATACCTTTATGCTTTGAATGTTGTAAGAGTAACTTTGAAACCACTACGAGTAACTGATACAACCATGTGAGTAACTAAACTAAAAGTAACAGAATGCTTGAGTAACTTAAAAGTAATGCTTGAGTAACTGAAATTAATTCTTGAGTAACTGAGAGTAATGCTTGAGTAACTGAGAGTAATGGTTGAGTAACTAAAAAAACCCTATGAGTAACTGTCACAACCCTGGAGTAACTGAAAAAACACTGTGAGTAACTGAATAAGGACTACGAGTAATTGAAAAAACATTGCGAGTAACTATGACAATACTGTGAGTAACTGTGACAATAATGCGAGTAACTATAATAGTAGTTAGAGTAACTGCGAAAACACTAGGAGTAACTGTCACAACCATGCGAGTAATTGAACAAACAATGCAAGTAACTGAAAAAAGCCTACGAGTAACTAAAACAAGCATGCGAGTAACTGAACACTGCAAGTAATGGTTGTGTAACTAAACAAACACTGCGAGTAATTGTCACAAACCTGCGAGTAACTGAACAAACACTGCGAGTAACTGTCACAACCCTACGAGTAACTGATCAAACACTGCGAGTAACTGAAAAAACCATGTGAGTAACTGAAAAAACCCTACAAGTAACTAAAAAACCTTGTGAGTAACTAAAAAAGCCTGCGAGTAACAATGAAACACTACCAGTAACTATGAAAACAATGCGAGTAACTGAACAAGCACTATGAGTAACTCAAATAGCAATTAGAGTAACTGTGAAAACAATACGAGTAACTGAAAAAGCACTACGAGTAACTGTCAACCCTACGGGTAATTGAATGAGCACTACAAGTAACTTTAACAGCAATAAGAGTAATTGTGATAGCCTAGAAAAGAAACACTATGATTCAAACTCAGTTACTCTTATACTTTGTAAGAGTAAATGTGACAACACTAAGAGTATCCATTGCACACAAAAACAAATACATATTCTTAAAAAAGAATAAAAACTGATCAGAACATATTCTTTGTAACATATTCAAAGTATACATACAACTGTTGGAGCACAAGGTAACACAAAGATAGATTACAAACACATGTGAAGTAAATAGAAGGTTACAAAATAACTTTCATAAAACTACACAAAAAGAACAACCCATGACAGATTTGAACATGCCTCACTGACACACTAATCAACTACAAACTCCACTAAAAAAGATAGAACCACATATACATCAATAGCAGTAGCAACAACACCACAACATGAGCAGTAGAAATAGTAGCAACAACTCCCAATCAGAAAAACAAGAACGATCTTAACAGCAGTAGCAACAACAACTCATCACACTAGAAGTAGCAGTACCACATAACCATCAACAGAAGTAGCATCAGCAGCACATCACATGAGCATTAACAGTAGAACATATCCATGAATTGCAGTACCAACAACAACTCTCAATCGCATGATAAAAGAACAAACAAAACCACAATAAGCAGCAACAGAAAATAAAGCTTAGCGAGCAGCACCAGGAGCTGGAAGAGAAGAACAGAATAGATCAGCAGCAGGATAAGATAACAAATATAAACATCAAACACAAACAAACAACACAAGCAGCACCAGATATAGTCATTGAGCAGTAAACAACAACAACAGATAGTCTAGAAAGAGAATCACTGTAGAATGGACTACTTCTTAGGATAGTTCCTGCTATCATGGTTAACACCAAACTCTAAGCAATTCTTGCACTGCCTCTCTCTTTTAGACTGGGAAATCTCAACTCCAGATTTAAACCTTGCATCTGTGGATTTGGGTCTCCCCTTAGTTTTACAAACATTGGGGATATGAACCTTGACAGCGGAGGAAGAAGTTGTATTTGAAGCAGTTACACCAGCACCTGCATCTGCACCAGTATCAGCGAGATCCAATTCTAACAGCTCCTTTCGCAAGGCTAGCAATTTTTCATGGCAAAGATCTACAACGTTGTTCCTACATGCTATGTTCACAATCGAATTGCAGGAAGAAATAAGCTTAAGAGTCCTCCCAATGGATGGATGACTAACTGACGCTTTGCCAAAAATCAAAGGATGTTCTATGTACCCTTTGGTCCACCTCTTAAGTATGTATGGCTCGGGAAGAGTGCAAAAGTCATGACTCTTCAAATAAGACAGAATGTTCCTACAAGGGATACCTTTGAATTCCAACATGCAATAGTTGCAAGAAACAATCTCACTCGATGACTTTTTCTTCAAGATGCGGGCAGATCCAAGGCCACTAACACGATACACTTCAAACACACCTTCTTCTGAAGCTTCCTTTACATTGTAGATCATGCTTTGATGAACCTCACTCTGAAAGATCTTAAAGATGGACTTGGTGTATATACCTCTCATCTACTCCTCCAGAAGCCACAATGATGACAAAGGGAGATTATTATACTCGTCTTCAAAGTCTTTGAAATTTTCAATCTCCCGTACATGAGAGTGCGTAGTCTCCAATGAACATACAAGTTCAAAGAGAGTCTTCCTACTATTTACATGGCTTCTAATGAACGCATTCAAGCTCTCGCTCCTCTACGTTGTCCTCATGCCCGCAAAAAAGGAAGTCTGCATATAGCACGGAACCCACTCTCAATGCATTGCATACATGTCAGACAGCCAAGTAATGGAAGACAAACCATACTCCTGACACGATTTTACCATGTGTAGAACATAAGTGCACACGTCAGAGTAGTATAGGCCTTTGTGAGGCCCGAGTCAAACTCAGGGAAACGTAATTATTGGTAGACTACTACTAACTAATTGCAATCAGCGAGACCGATTAAATTGATTTGAGAGTTGATTGATAAAGAAAAGAAAATGAAAGAAAACAAAACAATCGATTAAATGTTTGGTTTAATCAATTCAAATGGGAATATTTAGGATTATGGTTTCACCATAGGTTCTCATTGTATTAATTTCTACATATTTAACCTAATTCGTCTCTCATTCTGGGTAGTGGCCTGTATTCAGAATTTCTCACTTTCGTGATACAATTCACTACCTAAATCTAGGTCGATTCCACGGTAGTAGTAACCTATACCCTAAACTAGATGCATGAAGACCATACTCTGGGTTTCCACCATTAACTGTGCATCACCTTCTTCAAAGGATTTATTAGTTAATGTGAATTTCATCTCTTTTCAACCATTAATTCTTCTTTCAAAGTGATTAAAGGCATTAGATTATCATTAGGGTGATCAATCATAATGATATAATTGAGAAAAAGAAATCATACCAAGGATTTAAGAGACAAATTATGATATACTATGGTAAAAATGTCATACAACCATCACTAGAGCTACTCCCAGACCTAAAGATAAAGGGGATTAGCCCCGCATGCTCATCTCAATGAAAGACATGACAAGAGAAAGGGAAAACATGGAGAAAATGTGAATGAAAGTGATGTAAACCCCTGAACGGAGGAGATCTGGGCATTCCTTGATGTAGAATGCGCGATCTACAGCCTTCCGGTGGTGGAAAACATCTTTTACGGCTCTCAGAACGATCATGGTGTGGTTCTGGGCTCCGTTCTTCTCTCCTCCTCTCCTTGAGACTTGTGCAATGGCTAATGACATGATAGCTTGCTTTGGGCCACCTTAATTAGGCATATACACCACTTTAGGTCACCCAACCATAAGCACCGTACGATTAGATGCAATCTTTAGCAAATTCTAATTTGACGGCATCGATACCATCGATGCGGGTCGATGGTATCGACCCCCTGGGGTAGAGAAACTCCTTCTATTTCGCGCATCCTCTCTGAACATGGCTCGATACCATCCACAGTGGTGTCGATGGTATCGAATTGTCGATACCTGGCACGCTGTTGTCATCTCGATAGCATCAACAGGTAGTCGATGGTATCGACTCTTTAAACATCACTTTTGCTATGGAATCCGTCGCTAGAGCTCATCCTACTGAGGCAAACTCGATACTATCGACATGTGCATCGATGGTATCGACGAGATCTTCTTCTTCTCTAGCAAAGTCACTGTGGTCAGTTCGATGGTATCGACCTCCCATCGATGGTATCGACAGATACAGATATGCGAACTTCCTGAAACAAAGAGAAGAATACCAATCAAATTTGATAAATATGATCATTAATACAAATCAAGTGAAACAAGGTAAATTTGATGTGTTACGAGATTATAGGCTAAAAGAAGTGAATTATGCGAAATTAATCAAAAATATGACAAGAACACGCATAAAACCGATATAAACAAGCCTATGAAAACTACTCAAAATCCTCGCATCAAACTCCCCTAAGCTTGAACTTGCTCGTCCTCGAGCAACACAACTCTAGAATAAAATTGTGAGAGTCAACTGAAGAACACGTTAGCATAAAAGACATCTCACTATGATTCCCACCTGTCATCCGCACACCGACCCTCATTAACCACATAACAGTAACTACCCTGAAGGCGACAATGATCATCCATAAGATATTCCCACCCTAAGATCACAAACTCTATCAAATAAGGCAGTTAATATAATAAATTCCTTTGGTTCATGCTTGGTGCATCTTGTGATCATCTATCTACGCTGCTCAATTCCTAACTACCATCTACATGGAAGCTGATCTCCTGATATACAATAATGAGGAGATAATCATGGTGGCCTACCATTTTTCGAGCAATGGGTGGATGGAATGGGTGGCAGTGGAAGAAAAGGAAGCACAAGACAGTTTTAACATGCACAATTAACAAGAGTGACCTAAATGATGCATATGCAAATGCAAATGACCTAATGCCAACATTTTGGGTGGAATGATGCATGTTCCTGCTATTTCATCTCCATGCAAGATAGAATATCTACAAATTACATTATGTGCTTATTCTTCCTATTATGTAGGTGAGACAAGCTCTTTTCTCCCTCTAGTATCACTTTTTTTTTCTTTTTTTTCAAGCCCTTCTTTCTCTCAATTCGACTACTGGGAAATGCATAATGTTTTTTTTCAAAAAAAAAATTTAGGCTTATTTTCACATAACTGCTATCGTTGAAGCATTACAACTTAATTTCCAGAGAGTATAGAACGAGTTACCCGCTTTTCTTATTTTTCAGAAGAAATAAAGCACATACTTGTCCTATATGCTCAAAAATATGTAAAGTGCAACTACATGAGAGTAATTATGCAACTGTCATGGCATGCACTCAAGAATGTGTGCATGCATGATTCATCTACAAAATTTCTTTTCATTTTTCATTGTTTTTCTATGCCAAATCTAGCTATAATGCAATCCTATCTACATGATATGCAATCAAAAGATGAAAACTGTAATGTGATCCCAGTTCTTATGATGGAGTATAAATACAATGGGGTGGATAGATCACAAGATTAATTGACAGAACCATTGGAAAATATTATATGTCCCTCCTTACTGACCTGTGTAACAATTAATGAAAGGGATTCTCTCTCTCACCTCTGATTAAAGTCCCGTTACTGTTTGGTCAAATTAAGCTCAACATCCATGTCCGTCCACATTTCTTGAATAATAAGGATGTACATTTATAATTTTATGTTTTAAAGTTGACAAACCCAATTATTTTCATAAGTAGGTGCTCAAGTTCAAACAACTCAAATTGCTAATTCTGAACAAATTTTTAATTATGCCCAATTTCAGATGATTGCACACATAAAACATTGAGATGACACACTACATTAGACATCCACGGATTACACTAGATAGCATGTGGATCCTAAAAAGCTATAAATAACAAAATTACTCAAAACTAAACTGAGAGAAAAATACTAAAACAAAAGAAAGAAAAATTAAACTGATATAGAAACTGTTCCATCCCCCCCCCCTATGCTTGAATTCAACTATTGCCTCATAGTCAAAAACAATCTAAGAGGGTGGAACAGTGATACCCATTATTGTTCTGGCAGTGGAAATGGTGGTTGTTGTTGGGTGTTGGGGTTCCATTCAGGGTACTACCCCTGAAAAGTAGGATCATATCGGGGCATGGGCGGAGGTTGCAGATATCCCCCGAAGTAATTCTGGCTCCAACAGTGATCATAGAACGGTTGTTGTTGCATCTCCATCCTATGTAACCTGTCATGAATATTTTCTTGGTTGGCGAGGAGGAGGTGCTCATTTTCAATAATTGCCCGCTGATTTAAAAATAGTCGGTTCGTAGTATCCTGAATACCGACGAAAGAGGCAGTGTGCTGCTGCTGTGTCTGCTGGATATCCTGCAGCATGGAGTACATACCCTACATGGAATAGACATCCTCTCCTTGTTGAGAGGGTTGTGGTGGTGGAGGATGAGACGAGGATGAAGCTCCCGGGTAGAAGCGTGGATGCTTCCTTGGTGCTACTCATGATCGAAGAGGAGCGAAATCCTCCTCTTCCTCCTCCTGATCGTCACCTTCGTCATTGTTGTTGTCGTCCCCAGCTTTGTCACTCTCAGAATCATCAGTAGCAATGATGGGCCACCTGAAATGCTGGCCCGCCTGAATGTTGAAGATGGGGTCAGGGAGTGCACACTCCTAATACTCCTTGTTGACATGGAAATGCGCGTAAACCATGTCGTCTCAGAACGTCAATAAATATGAGTGATGTAGATGAAGAAGATTGACGGAGCTCTTGCTCACCAACGGGGTCAGAGAAGAAAGATCTAGCCCAAGATAGATGGTTCGAGGTGTAATAAGTCCCCTAAAATGAATTGGGGCATTTTGTGTGCTCCTCTTCACATCCATAACACACGTTAGGAAAAATGCGCCCCAATTGAGCTCTTCTTTATTCAGCAGCTTGTGAAGGAAGAATAGGTCCACCTCTTGAAACTTGCTCAGTGCCAGATCATCGCAAGCGAAAAATGTGACACACAACATTAGATGTAGAATCTGAATGAATGGATGCTCGAAATCGGCCACGGTGGCATTGTGGAAGCTTATTGACTTTCTCGCTAGAGTAGTCACCAGATCAGCAAAGATCACATCATAGTCCGCCCGACTGTCTGGCCTCCGGTGCTAGTAGGGATCATGATACCAGTTATAGATAGAATTGAACTGGTCGAGAGTGATGGTGTAGTTGTTGTTGTAGAGCCAGAAAGACACTCGCCCTTTTATCCACTCCCTATCGGTGGCGATAAGGTCATTTGGCACGACATTGATATCAAGCGAAGACATGAATTCCACCACTAACTCCTTATAGGTCGGCCACTCACCGAAAAAGGGGTGGCCCTCAGCGTGGTACTGGACATCTTCAAACATCCTGTCTGTATGCTTCGCTTTCCCCTGAAGGACATAAGTGAGGTTGGCCTCAAACCCAAGGTCCCAGATCATCTCCCGATCAACATATCAGGTCGGTTCAATTTTTCGCTTCAGCAGCTCCTCGTAGATCTTCTTTCTGTTCGCCGAAGGATGAATGATCCTTGGACGAGGAATGGAGCCGGGTGGTGGAGTAACGAACGTCTCTATCTCCATCGGGGCTGCCCGTGAAGAAGAAGAAGCCCATGTCGTCCCCACCATCGTGAACAGAAAAGAATTGAGAATAGGAAATAGAGCTCGATGAAGGTCGGAGAAGAAGATCTTCACTCGATGCAAAGCTCGGGGAAGATATCTCGATCCCTTGACGCTCGATGAAGGCCCCCGGTTTCTCAGCAATGCTCAATGTACAAGTTGAGGGGAGAAGCTCTGAAGGTGTGAAGAGAAAATGAAATCAACTTCTCCTTTTAAAGATGAACCCACCGCCACTGTTGACCCGTCGATACCATCGACGCGTTGTTGATGGTATCGACACCTGTAGCACTATCCGTGTCTTTGCTACTATCGACGGTCGTCGATGGCTGGATGTGGGGGGTCAGATCGATGACACGTCGATACCATCGACGTGGGTCGATGGTATTGACCCGACCCACAGATCATCTTCCTTGATTTGACATCCTCCGTTGATATATCCTCGTGGGTTGGCGACATGTCACGTTGATACCATCGACGAGACGTCAATGGTATTGACACTTTATGTGTCATGGAATCTCGTGAGGCCTAAGCGATGCTTCATTGCTGCTGCCGGGTCGATACCATCGACTGCTCCGTAGATGGTATCGACTTTACTGAGACAAATTCATCTATAAATCTCTAGAGATCTTGCGAGTATCGACACTTGAGTCGATACTATCGACCTCATTTCATCATTCAACCTGATGGTGAGTCGATACTATCGACGAGGGCGTCGATTGTATCAATGGAGAAAATTTTCTATAGATATCACTCTATACCATCGACATAAGGGTCGATGGTATCGACACCCAATCAGTCTTGCACACTTAACACACGCATCAGGGCATCATTTTTACAAACTTAACTACAAAATTAAAGAACAATACTAAAAATTAACTAAATAGAAATGAAATACCAATGGTTGGATTGCCTCCCAACAAGCGCCCTACTTTAACGTCTTAGGCTAGACGAAATTAGCCCTTTTATTCTCCCTCGAGTGCCATGAATTAAACCTTATGTACCTTCTTTTTGAAATCTTCTCCATAATAGAGCTTTAATCGTTGCACATTCACCAAGAAAGTTTGCTCTCCGTCTAGCACCACAATAGCACCATGGGGACGTACATCTTCCACCACAAATGAGCCACTCCACCGGGATACAATTTTAATCTTGAGTTAAACAATAACACATGATCACCCTTTTTGAAAACACGCAGTTGAATGTGACGATCGTGGACTTGCTTTGTTCTTTCTTTGTAGATCCTCGAGTTCTCATAAGCGTTCATTCTCAGCTCATCTAGCTCATTGAGCTCTAACATTCGCTTCTTCCCTGCATCATCATAGCTCATATTGAGCTTCCTTAGTGCCCAGTGCGCTTTGTGCTCCAATTCCACCGACAAATGACAGTCCTACCCATAAATAAACCTAAAAGGCGTAGTTCCTATAGGTGTCTTAAATGCGGTCCTATACGCCCATAATGCATTCGGTAGTAGTGTACTCCAATTATTTCTTGTCGAAGCCACTGTACGCTCCAAAATCTTCTTAATTTCTCTATTCGACACTTCGACCTACCCTTGTGTTTGTGGGTGGTACGGGGTACCAACATTGTGGTTCACCCCGTACTTTCTCAATAACGCAACAAACTTTTGATTTTTGAAGTGGGTACCTCCATCGCTAATAATCATCCTTGGCACGCCAAATCTATAGAAAATATGATCTTTCACAAACCTGCACACTACAACAGCGTCGTTAGTCCTTGTGGGTATTGCCTCTACCCACTTCGATACATAATCAACAACAAGTAAAATGTATAAATTAGAATTTGAGGACACAAAGGGTCCCATAAAATTGATGCCCCACAGATCAAATACCTCAACTTCTTGAAACACGTTGAGGGGCATCTCTTGCTGCTTCGAAATATTACCTGCCCTTTAACAAGCATCACATCTTCTCACATAGTCGTAGGCATCCCGGAAGAGTGTAGGCCAATAAAGACCACTATCTAACACCTTGGCCGCCGTTCTTGAGCTCGCATGATGGCCACTGGTTGGTAATGTATAACAGTGACTAAGTACACTGTCATATTCAATCTCCGGTACACACCTGCGCAAAATGCCGTCCTTGCACTGCTTCAACAAGATGGGATCATCCCAGAAATAATATCTCAAAGAATGGAAAATTTTCTTATTTTCTTGATAAGTCCAATCATCTGGAATTTCTTTACATGCAAGATAATTAACAATGTATGAAAACCACTGATCCTTAGATTTTAAAGAAAGGATTTGCTCATCAGGAAATGTCTCAGTAATGGGTATATAAACATCCCTCTCATCTACCCGCTCTAACCTAGACAAGTGGTCCGCAACCACATTCTCGATTCCCACCTTATCTTTAATTTCAATGTCAAATTCTTGTAACAATAAGATCCACCTAATCAATCTAGTTTGGCATATTTCTTTTCCATCAAGTATTTTATGGCGGCGTGGTCCGTCCATACCACAACTTTTGACCCTACTAGATATTGCCAAAAATTTTCAAATGCAAAAACCACGACGAGAAGTTCCTTTTCAATTGTGGTGTAGTTAAGTTGTGCCTCGTTTAAAGTCTTTGATGCATAGAAAATCACCGCTTGTTTGTTATCAAAACGCTGCCCAAGAACAGCCCCTACTGCAAAATCCAAAGCATCACACATGAGCTCGAAAGGCTTAGTCCAATCCGACGTTTGAACAATCGGTGCAGAAATTAACTTTTCCTTAAGTACATTGAAAGCATGCAAGCATTTGTCATTGAAATCAAACATCACATCTTTTTCAAGCAATTCAGACAATGGTTTAGCAATTTTCGAGAAATCTTTGATGAAGCGGCGATAAAATCCTGCATGACCGAGAAAATGCCTTACCCCTTTCACCAAAATTAGGTGGAGGTAATTTTGAAATAACCTCAATCTTGACTGGATCTACCTCCAGCCCCTTGCTAGACACCTTGTGTCCAAGCACAATTCCTTCGCTAACCATCATATGCCACTTTTCCCAGTTGAGAACCAAATGTGTGTCCTCACATCTTTGTAAAACTTTATCTAGATTGTACAGGAACTCATCAAACAACGCACCATAGATGGAAAAATTGTCCATGAAAATCTCTAAACAGCGCTCAACCATATCAGAAAAAATAGCAAGCATGCAACGCTGAAAGGTTGCTGGTTCATTGCATAAGCCAAAAGGTATACGGTGGTATGTGAATGTTCCAGAAGGACAAGTGAAGCTAGACTTATCTTGGTCCTTAGGATCAATGGAGATCTGATTGTAGCCAGAGTAGCCGTCTAAAAAACAAAAATGAGATCGACCAGCTAGTCTCTCTAAAATCTGATCGATGAATGGAAGAGGAAAATGATCTTTTAACGTAGCAGAGTTCAAGCGACGGTAGTCAATGCACACACGCCACCCGGTTACCAATCGAGTCTTGACCGGTTCGTTTAACAAGTTATGAGTGACAGTGATTCCCCCCTTTTTAGGAACTACCTGTGTGGGGCTTACCCACGTCGAATTTGAGATAGCGTAAATGAAGCATGTAGAAAGGAGCTTGATCACCTTCTTCTTGACGACCTCCATCATGCTCGGGTTGAGTCGACATTGTGGCTGAATCACAGACTTGGCTCCTTCCTCGAGCCGGATCTTGTGTTGGCAAAGTGTAGGGGAAATCCCCTTAATATCAGTGACTGACCACCTGAATGTGCCACGGTGGTTCTTCAGCACGATCATCAACTGCTCTTCTTCACCGGCACTCAGATATGCCGAAATAATCACTGGTAGTCTTTCACCATCGGATAAGAATGCATACTTCAAATGAGGAGGCAGTGGCTTCAGTTCTAACTATGGTGGACTGATCAATGATGATTGAAGCAGTGGTGGGAGTGGCCCAAGATCCTCATAACGCTTGGCATAATAGCACGGAAGAACTTGAAGCATCTTGACACATTCTTTTAACGACTTGCTTCTCATCCAATCATGCATTATGTTGACAAGGCAAGCTTCAAGGGGTAGTTCTGGATATACGTCAAGGACAGAACTTGCTATTGCATCATCTTCATTAGAAAGAGGAATTTCCTCCTCTTCATCATTTGGATAACCCACAACTCTACAAAGAGAAACAAGTGTGGTTTGTTCCATAATATCTACTGCCAGTGTCCCCTTTTCTACCTTGGTCATTACATGAGCCATATCTAGAAATGGCTTCCCTAAACAAAGAGAAATGTTTTGATCAAAATGTTTCACCATGCGACATTGCTCCTTTTCCTGTGATTGTGTTGTAATTGGTGTCATGACCATTTCAAATCTTCCCTACGCTATTCCCAATGTCAGATGACCTCTTCCCATTTCGAGTATCATATCAGTAGTAGCTTGGAAGGGTCTTCCAAGGAGTAGCTCATTCCCTTGGTCATCTTGCATTTCCATCACCACAAAATCTTCTGGAAATACAAACCTATCAACCTTTACCAGGACATCCTCACAAATACCATACAGCTTAACCACAAAATTATCTGCTAGCTGAATCGTCATGTTCCTTTGTCTCGATTCTTTAAGTCCCAGCTTCTTGAAAGTAGAAAGAGGCATCAAATTAATACTTGCCCCGAAGTCACACAATGCTTCGCCGAACTTCACCTTTTCGATGTAGCATGAAATATTGAAGATTCCACAGATGGAGCATGACCATCTTTAGGGCCGAACATGAGGCCTTTGCCACTGCTGCCAAAATAAAAACATGGGACAACAACCCAAGTGATCGCTGCATCTTCTGTCGGCTGTAGGAAGACATGCAACACCTATTTTTCTGGTGCTCTTTTTCCTTCCAGGTCCGTTCCCGGGTCATGGGCCTTTGCGGCATCACCATACCTAGGGACGCCAACCTCAACGAGTCTGCTACCATCATCAAAACCACTACCAAGGGCTGGAAACATTGGAAGTGGTTGTCCATCACGGCCTGGACTTGTTCGGCCTACTTCCTTTGGAAACAAAGGAATGAATGAAGACATGCCCAGCAATGGCTCAGCATGGATGAATGCTTTACACTAGTCCACAAAGCAGTCAGGGTAGTTGCCTTAGCACGATGATGGGGCCCATTTGCCCCGGATCACATCGTGAGAACCTAGAAACTGGTTAACCTTAGCCATAGTCTTAGATGAGTGGGCCCGCAAGAGGCCACTCCTTTTTGTACATGGTCCTGTACCTGGGGTTTTTGTATAGTCCCCGCATACTCATACCTACCCTTTTTGTAGTTAACGGGGTAGAGAGGGACGCACCCCACACCTGGCCTGTCAGGTGTGCGGCATGTCCTTCCCACACGAGTCTGTCTTAGAGGCTTCTCCTTAGCCTTCTTTTGGCCGGTGCTGCTCGCATCTAGGGGCCTATCTTTGTACGGGTGATTCCGTTGGAACATCCCTCATCTTTTATTTATCAAGCTGAAAGGCAAATTTCGATGAAATATTGAAGTAGCCCGGATCTTGTCTTTTTAGTGGCAATGTGCCCAAAATAAAGGTGCCCACTTGCTCTTTAAGAACCACCACCTCAGTATCAGGAATCTTCCTTTTCTTGGTAATTATATCTTTTAGAAACTTGCCATAAGAGGGTATCTGCTCTATCGCTTCTAACAGCAGAATGTTGACAGAGAGTTTCCTAAAACTATCTAGGAACTTTTTGAACTGAGCATCCATTTTCTTAGCCGTCAAACTGTTTGGATACGAGACTGGAACGGTCTATGCCCTCTAATGTGGCGGCACATATGGTGTCCTCTTTTGAGTCTCTTCCTCAGCAATGGACTTTGGTGTGGCATCCTCTACCGCATCCTCCATCGAATATGTGATTGTGACCTCCTATGTGGCCTCACCTGTGGTTTCTGGCTGGGGTGTGCTTGGTTCATCGGCCTTAGAGTTTAAAACCTTTTTCCCACTTCTCAACAATATTGCCTTAGCTTGCTGATTCCCGCCTGGAATGTTGGTATTTCCCAGAAAACCTTGTTGTGTTGGCTTCTTCAGATTTGAAATCTCTGCCGCCATCTGTGGTAAAGATGTCTCAAGTGTCCGCATCTGAGCCCCATGACTTTGTAAAGTTTTCCCAAACTGATTCATGAACTCTCCTTGTTGCTTAATATGTTGGCCAAATGTGCTCATAAGCTCTTGATTCTGCTTAATTACTTGATTGAGCAACTCATTGCTCTTTTCTTCTGTAGTGGGTTGTGGCTTAGCTTCCAGATCCTACAAGAAATTGTTGGGGTCTTTCCATGAAGATTTCTTATCTTTCCTCCAAGAATAGTTGTTATTCCTATATCCCTGTTGCTGACGCATGAATTGCACCTGTGCTTCATCATCAGACTCTTCATTTTCTTTAGCCAGAAGTTTCTTTGCAATAAGGTCCATCTTGTCATTCAGTTCTTTAATGGCTTTAGCATCCCTATAGATCTAACTTTCTCAGGTGCATCTCTGATACCCCAAGACTGCTTCTTTGCTATGTTTTTAAGAATCTCCCAACACCTTGTATCCGTACTGTTCAGAAAAAATCTTGATCCTGTTGAATCTAAATTGCTTCTGTCATGTTCATTAAGCGCGAAGTAGAAAATCTTCACCTATTTTTCTTTGTCTAAACCATGATGCGGGCATCTTCTCAGCATTATTTGAAATCTCTCTCAGGTTTCTGAATAAGTTTCACCCGAATTCTGAGTAAAGTTGTGGATTTTCTTGATTAAATCATTAGTCTTCTCCGGTGGAAAGAAACGTTTGAAAAAGACCTTGATCATCTGATCCCAAGTCTCAACAATCTCATCATCTAGATTATAGAACCACTCTCTTGTAGTTCCTGTAAGAGAACTTGGAAACAGTTTCAAATACATTGTCTCCTGCGGAAAACGATCGATCTTGATCATATCACAATTTCCCACGAAAGTGCTTATGTGAGCCACCGGATCTTCATTCTTTAATCCATGGAATGCTTGTGTTTTGACTAGATTTATTAGTGCCGGATCAATTTTATATGTTGGGATGTTGATAGCCTGCCTCTTGATCGGCCCTTTCGATGAAGAGGAAGAAGACACCTTGATCTTTTCCCAAATCGTCTTTTCTTCAGCCATCTCTTCTTGTTCAGAATCTGAATTCAGTCTCTCAGGTCGATTCTGAATGTTGTGCTCCTCGTCCTCTGATCCCGAAAATGGGACCTCTGGTGATGACTGCGTGTAGTCTGTGCTACGCGTACTCACCATGCACTAGTACCTGCAAAGTGATATATTTAGTTAAGTACAGTGCTAGATGAATATAAATTTCTGAAAAATAGACAATTAATTGCAAGAATTTAAAAAAATGTAATTAAAAGAAAAGGGTAGCCTAGAGTGGCCTCTTATAGCACTCGTAGTGCCAACAATTGTCGTTTCGCCGGCAACGACGCCAAAAACTTGACACGATTTTACTGTGTGTAGAACGCAAGTGCACGCGTCAGAGTAGTATAGGCCTTTGTGAGGCCCGAGTCGAACTCAGGAAAATGTAATTATTAGTAGACTACTACTAACTACTTGCAATCAGTTAGACTGATTAAATTGATTTGATAGTTGATTGAAAAAGAAAACAAAACAATCGATTAAATGTTTGGTTTAATCAATTCAAATGGGAAACTTTAGGATTACGGTTTCACCATAGGTTCTCATTGTATTAATTTCTACATAGTTAGCCTAATTCGTCTCTCATTCCAGGTAGTGGCCTGTATTCAAAATTTCTCACTTTTGTGATACAATTCACTACCTAAATCTAGGTCGGTTCCACAGTAGTAGTAACCTATACCCTAAACTAGATGCATGAAGACCATACTCTGGGTTTCCACCATTAACCATACATCGCCTTGTTCAAAGGATTTATTAGTTAATGTGAATTTCGTCTCTTTTCAACCATTAATTCTTCTTTCAAAGTGATTAAAGGCATTAGATTATCATTAGGGTGATCAATCATAATGATATAATGGAGAAAACGAAATCATACCATGGATTTAAGAGACAAATTATGATATACTATGGTAAAAATGTCATACAACCATCACCCGGGCTACTCCCGGTCCTAAAGATAAAGGGGATTAGCCCCGCATGCTCATCTCAATGAAAGACATGATAAGAGAAAGGGAAAACATGGAGAAAACGTGAATGAAAGTGAAGTAAACCCCTGAACGGAGGAGATTCGGGCATTCCTTGACATAGAATGTGCGATCTACAACCTTTCGGTGGTGGAAAATGTCTTCTGCGCCTCTCGGAACGATCAGAGCGTGGTTCTGGGCTCCGTTCTTCTCTCCTCCTCTCCTTGAGACTTGTGCAATGGATAATGACGTGATAGCTTGCTTTGGGCCACCTTAATTAGGCATGTACACCACTTTAAGTCACCCAACCATAAGCACCGTACGATTAGATGCAATCTTTAGCAATTTCTGATTTGATGGCATCGATACCATCGACGCGGGTCGATGGTATCGACCCCCTGGGGTAGAGAAACTCCTATTTTAGGCATCCTCTTTGAACATGGCTCGATACCATCAATAGTGGTGTCGATGGTATCGACTTGTCGATACCTGCACGCTGTTGTCATCTCGATAGCATCGACAGGTAGTTTATGGTATCGACTCTTTAAACGTCACTTTTTCTATGGAATCCGTCGCTAGAGCTCATCCTACTGAGGCAAACTTAATACTATTGACATGTGCGTCGATGATATCGACAAGCTCTTCTTCTTCTCCAACAAAGTCACTATGGTCAGGTCGATGGTATCGACCTCCTGTCGATGGTATCGACGAATACAGATATGCAAACTGCCTGAAACAAAGAGAAGAATACAGATCAAATTTGATGAATATGATCATTAATACAAAATCAGGTGAAACAAGGTAAATTTGATGTGTTACAAGATTATAGGCTAAAAGAAGTGAATTATGTGAAATTGGTCAAAAATATGACAAGAACACGAATAAAACCAATATAAACAAGCCTATGAAAATGACTCAAAATCCTCGCATCAACTCCTCAACAATAGAATCCCACCTCTCTTCAAATATACCGACATCATCCACATTCCACACACAATCATTCAAGGAGCTTATGATCTGATCCTTGTTAGGAAGACCACCAAGCTTAGAGGGAAACTTTTGTAGGATGTGCCTGCTGCAGAAGCGATGCTTGCAATTTGGAAAAATAGTAAGGATAGAAACATTCATAGTCGTGTCTTGATCGGTTATGATGGACACTGGCTCTTTGCCAAAACAAAGTAGATACTTCTTGAAAAGCCAGACAAATGACTCATATTTCTCGTCAAACATAAGAGTTGAAGCAAACAAGACCGTCTTACGATGGTGATCAACACCAGCAAACATTCGAAAAACCATCGAATACTTATTGGTGCGGTAGGTGGTGTCAAAAACAATCACATCGCCAAACAACCCGCAGTCTTAACATAAACATGATCAGCCCAAAGCAGATGAGTCAAGAAACAATCAGGATCAGCCCAAAGAAGACGAGTCAAGCAACAATCAGGATCGGTTTGGTATGTATAGAGGAATTTCTGATCGAGTACCTTAAACTTGGCAAACCGATCAAAGACCATGTCGACGTCATACTTGGCCGACTCTTTCCTCTTGCTACGGATGTGTTCATGAGCTTGTCTGCTGGTAAATGTCAGATTTTCATAGCCGCCAGACTCAGATGACATCAATACAATTTGTCTCGATACAAGTATGTTAGCTTGGCTCATGGAAGAAAGGATATCTTTTTTAGTTTCATCAAGAGATGAGTTACACTTCAGGTAACGAAGATGTGCATCATCAACAAGATCGTGGTAGTGTTCCTCAAAAAAGGCAGTCACAGCCCACATGGATGAGGACTTGTCTAGTGTGAATCGGATCATGGCTCCACAACAACACCTCTTCATAGATCGCTTGTGCTTCTTAGACACATTTTCCTGCAACTTACCCACTTTATCACAAACGGGGCTCAGAATCCCTCTTGACCTCTTAGAATGGCCCATTGTACCCTACTTGTCACAAACCAGATCTTTGGCAATAAGAATCTTAGTTCCCCGTTCATACCTGTTGTCATCTTTCCTGATATTAATACCAATCATGCCAGCGTAGCTAGAATAGAATGAGATAGCTTCATCTAAACTTCCAAAGTAGAGACCAATTTTAGGAACTTTAGCTGGGGGTAGAGTGGAAGCACCAACAGAAGGATAAGAATTAGCATTATCATTATCAAGGCCGACATTTGAATTAGCAGCATCTGTATCAAGGCTGGGATCCATTACAGCATCTGGGAGTAACTCAGCAGGACAGAGGAGTAACCCTAAAACATCAGAGAGTAACTCTATCAGGCCGAAGAGTAACCCAGCATAACAAACGAGTAACTGCAAGAAGATTTGTATTCCAAACTACAAATCAGAATAAAATAGATTTCCAAGTTGGTCATAAACACTTGAATCGAAGAAGAAAATACAGAAAGGTAACTTGGACAAAAAAGGTTATATGTAGATTTCCAAGTGAGCTTCACAATAGCAGAAAAAAGAGCAAATATTTGAAAGTGATGACTATAGATATGTTCACCTGATAATCGGACAACTGCCAAATAAGGTTCAGATTTGTTCAAATACACCGGAGTAATTCAGCAGGATAGAGGAGTAACCCTGAAACAATAGAGAGTAACTCTGTCTGGAAGAAGAGTAAACCATCATAACAAATGAGTAACTTCTTCGAAAATGAAAAATGCAAACACAAAATTGGGTTTATTTCAAACACAAAAGTCAGAGAAATGTATACACATTGTGAATACAAACGTCAGAGAGATGAAAACACATTGTGAATACAAAAGTCAGAGAGATGAATACACATTCTTTTGTATTTTCTAATATAATTCAATCAGTATAGATATATTAGTATTCCAAAGTACAAATCAGAATAAAACGGATTTCAAAGTTGGAAAGACACACTTGAATAGAAAAATCGGTATACACATTACAAATCAATATTCTCTTGGAAAATTAGTATACACATCACAAATCAGATTTCCAGAGAGATGAATACACATTTGTTACAAATTAGTATTCTCTTGAAAAATCAGTATACACATTAAAAATAAGTATTCTCTTGGAAAACCAGTCTACACATTACAAATCAGATTTCCAGAGAGATGAATACACACTTGAATTGAAAAATCAGTATACACATTACAAATCAGATTTCAAGAGAGTTGAATGCATATTGTTTTTTTGGGTGAATCACGCTCCAATTGATGCATTAGAAGAAAAGATATATACAATGCACTGATTCTATCAAGGAAAGAACCAGAAAAGAAAAGAAAAAAAGAAGGTTGTACAAAGAAAAAGAGATATATACAGAAGTGTATCGTCAGAGCAGTAGAATAACTGCAAACTTTACTACCCATCTTTGCACACCAAAAGCATAGAGTACTGCTAGCAGCTGGAAAATAGTCCGGATTCAAAACTAGCATTCTAGATCCCATCATCTGCCAATGAGAAAAGCATATCCAAAATATCAAAAGGATGACCAACTGAAGGATCAAAGAGATAAGCATCTAGATCCAACAAAACTTTTTCCCAAACAGCTTCCACCAAGAAAACCAAGCAGAAACGAACTCAACATGAAACCATAGAATCCAACAACACATTTAGTAGCTGGAAACTTCAGACCTCTCAAGAAAGCACCAGCAGTGAAATAAAAGAAGCAACCAGACTACAGACCCATTAAGCACAAACAAGGCAAAAACCATAGGGAATATTATCAGGTTCCACAAAGTGTACCGAACAGAAAAGATTTCATCAGAAACACTTAGATTTCTTTCGACCCACATCCTCGACAAAAAACAAGAACTAGTCAAACTATTCTTCATCCCAACATATATAGGAAGGCATCTGAGATCGACAGTGAATGCACATTGTTTTGTGTTCTCTTCTTCAATTCAATCACATAGATAGATTCGTATTCCAAATTACAAATCAAAATAGAACAGACTACCAAGTTGGACAGACAAATTTGAATAGAACATATTTCAAAGTTGGACAGACACACTTGAATAGCAATGATTTCAATTGATGATTATCAATATGTTCACCTGATACTCAGACGACCGCCAAATAGGGTTCAGATAAGTTCAAAAACACCTTCGTCATCCTCCTATAGGAAAACTGAGAACTGGAAAAACCTTCTTGGGGTTCAGGGATTAATGAACAATTTTGCTATCCTTCTAGGTCGGGCGCCGCTTTCAGATTGGGGCACTACTCTAGGGGAAGGATGGGCAAGATGCAGACACACTTGGAGCACTTGATCGATACAGAAGGAGACCTTGTCGCCGTCAATGTAGCTTAGGAAGCAATAGTCGCGCCGTCAATTGGAGCTCCTAGATCGAAGAGGGGCGGAGGAGAGGGAGAAGCCGGAGCAGCGAATAGAAACCCAATACTATGCGGTGGATGGACGGTAGCAGCCCGTCCAACGGTGGAAGCTTGCCAGCGGCGGAGGAGATCAACGGAGAATCGCTGAACAACAGAGATTTGCAGAAGCTTCGGTCTTTGGTCGCACACAGGGAAAGAGGCAGATAACGCAATAGTACTAGGTAGCGAGATTAAGTTACCCGCACGGGCAACAAATATTTATCCATATATATATATATACACATTAGCAACACACACGTGCATATACACGTGCCCCATTGAACATGTTTATTTTAAATATTTAAAAAATAAAAATTCTCAAAAGGATAATAGTAATCATGCCCATCGAATATGTTTATCTTACATTAAACATTTGAAAAATAAAATTTCTCAAAAAGATAATGATAATCCTCATAACTGTCCAAAAGGATAATGATCACCCTTTTGTTCTTTTATCATAAAAGATAAAATATTAAATTAAAATAATATAAAAAAGTTGAGAAAGATTGAGAGAAGAGAGAGAATTAAGGAGAGTGCAATGTGAACTCCCTCTTTTTATAATATTATATATATATATATATATATCAATGAGAATATGCCCATGATAAAGATGACCGGAAAAGAAGGATTCATGTAGCCAACCTCAACATAGTTGGGAACGAGGCTTAGATGATGATGATGATGATATGCCATTCATTCACTACCCATAAGGATCTGTTTTATAATAGAAATATACTTATTTGTAATGAGACAAACACCGTTTGTAATGAGATGACAAAATTTATAATACAAATACTCGTTTTATATTACAACGTAAATTGTTCTTACAAATATCACATTTACTATAATCTGACGTGCAATACAAAATGAGTGTTTGTATTACAAATTTGGTCATATCATGACAAATGTTGTCTGTCTCCTTTCAAATAGGGTCCTTTCTATTACAAAATAGATCTACCGGTAACTAAAGTTAGTTATCCGCATATGTAGTGAATATATACCATATATATACATATATATATATATATGTATGTATATATATGGATATATATATGTATGTATATATATATGTATATATATATAGGGTATATCTTCGCTACCCGTGCGGGTAACTAGGATTCGCTACCCGTGCATCAGTTTTGTAATGGGAAGGTATGCATTTGTAATGAGACAATCCAAATTTGTAATGAAATGACCGAAATTGTAATACAAAGACTCGTTTTGTATTACAACGTTGTTACAGTAATAAATATATATTTATTATTGTAATAGCGTTGTAATGCAAAACGAGTTTTTGTATTACAATTTTGGTTGTCTCATTACAAATTTGGTTGTCTCATTACATATATGTGTCATCCCATTACAAAATTGATGCACGGGTAGCGAAGATATACCCATATATATATATATATATATATATATATATATATATATATATATATATATATATATATATATATATATATATATATAGGGTATATCTTCGCTACCCATGTGGGTAACTAAGATTCGCTACCCGTGCATCAGTTTTGTAATGGAAAGGTATGCATTTGTAATGAGACAATCCAAATTTGTAATGAGACGGCCGAAATTATAATACAAAGACTCATTTTGTATTACAATGCTGTTACAGTAATAAATATATATTTATTACTGTAACAATGCTGTAATACAAAACGAGTTTTTGTATTACAATTTCGGTTGTCTCATTACAAATTTGGTTGTCTCATTACATATATGTGTCATCCCATTACAAAATTGATGCACGGGTAGCAAATCTTAGTTACCCGCACCGGTAGCGAAGATATACCTATATATATATATATATATATATATATATATATATATATATATATATATATATATATATATATATATATAAGGCTAGAATACACTCCAGTGTACAGATCACACCGTACACTCCAATGGTGTTTGCCTATCTAGATCGTATTTTTATAAAATCGAATCCATTAATCTTCATGGCTACAATAATAATAGGCTACATATAAAATTTGAGCTCATTTAGATGAATGTAAGTCACTCATCTAAGGGTAGCAAAATTGACGAACAAAACTAATTTGAAATGCATGATTTTTGCCTCCTTTAGATGCACGACCTATAAGTTCCCAAATAAGTTAAAATTTATTCTATATTATGCTCTTAAGATATTTAAGAAATCAACAGATTATATTTCCATAGTTACTTTATGATGGAAAGTGATTAAGGTATATAGCTTCTTCCGTACAATCGAGTGTATTGCAACTTTATATATATATACATGTATATATGTATATATATATAAATATATATACATATGTATATATATGTATATATATATGTATATATATGTATGTATATATATGTGTGTATATATATATGTATATATATGTATATATATATATATATATATATATATATATATATATATATATATATATATATATATATGTATATATATGTATATAATGAGCACGTAAATAGGAGAGGGATCCTCTTTCCCCGCTCTCTAACCCTAGCGCCGCTAGGGTTTCTTCCTCCATAGGCGGTTGGCTGGGGGGAGGGGATTTGGCCGCCGCAAAGCGGTGCCCTGCTCCCCCTCGGCCTCTTCTCGCCCGTCATCAGCATGGTCTCTTCATCGGGAGGTGTGTGGGCGTGGTGTCTTTGGAGGAAGTGGTCTTCTTCCTCCCTGTCATTGAGCCCGACTGCGATGTGTTTCCTATCCCCTTTATCTTTTTCTGGCTTTCTATTTAGATTGTTATCTTATTTTGTCTATCTCGTTGTTAATCAGCGCTGCTTTCTCTTCTCGTGGTAGATTTTTCTTTCTCGGTCAATTTTATTGTGGAGTTTGTATGGCAGCAAGTGCGGAAAAAATATCATTTTGGAACACCGATTTGGTGCAGGTATTCTACCACATATTCATACTCAGGTTGAAGGTATTCCTCATAGAAAGCTGCCTTATCCAGCGAAGGAGAAGAGGGATCTATACATCATTGTCCTTATCAGATTCCGATATGAGTTTTTATGGTGGATTGTATCTGTTCTTGATCTTTGTGTGGTCTTTTAGTTTGTTTTTCTCCTCATGTAGATGTCGTATGGCTCCTCCATAATGAAATTTGTCTGTTTAACTTAAAAAATAATTATATATATATATATATATATATATATATATATATCTTTGCTACCTGTGCGGGTAACTAAGATTCGCTGCCCGTGCATCAATTTTGTAATGGGATGACACATATATGTAATGAGACAACCAAATTTGTAATGAAACAACCGAAATTGTAATATAAAAACTCGTTTTGTATTACAGCGCTGTTACAGTAATAAATATATATTTGTTACGGTAACAACGTTGTAATACAAAACGATTCTTTGTATTACAATTTCGATCGTCTCATTACAAATTTGGATTGTCTCATTACAAATGCATACATTCCCATTACAAAACTGATGCACGGATAGCGAATCTTAGTTACCCGCACGGATAGCGAAGATATATATATATATATATATATATATATATATATATATATATATATATATATATATATATATATATATATACACCAAAAAATATCTTTTGGGTCAACCTGCGGTAGCCATATATCTATAGTTTTTCTTGTTATAAGCTTATATTGTGTCTAAAATAACGCTGGAAGTGTATGCATCTGCTGGGAGTTCTAAATATACTTCGTTTGTCTGCATTTCGTCGTCTTCGGCCATTGACTGGCGTAGAGTCTAGCCGCCAGTGTGGCAGATGATTTTCCCTTCACCTTGTGGTGACGAGAAAGCAAAAGCGTAATATACATGTCTGGAAGTCGGGACTCTTCTTCTAGAATGATACAAATCACTGAAAAGAAGTAAATATAAAAAATATTATCAAGACACTAGATAATGAGGCGTGCAAGATGCAATGTCCTTAAAAATATTTCTACGGCTCTTGACTACGAGCGTCAGTGCAGTAGACGACTACGGCGGTTACTCTCCCATGATCCTATAGCGGTTGCCGATGTGAAGCGTGCATCCGTAATCACACCAACAAACGAACGAAAGTAATCGTTCTTCCAGCTAACAATAAAGCGACAAAGAGAAAAAGAAGGAAACTGGAATGTTTTTTTCGCTTTTGGTTAGAAAAATGATGAGAACGGAGTTACATAACAAACAAAAGACACTTTAACAAATGCGTATGAAGGGATGTGTTACGGTTTGGAACCGTCCAAATGAACATGTGCATAAAAGATATTATCAGACAGAGACACTGAGGCGTGCAAGATGCACTGTCCTTAAAAGTATTTCCACGGCTTTTGACGACGAGCGTCAGTGTAGTAGACGACTACGGCGGCTACTCTCTCAGGATCGTACATCGGTTGTCGATGTGAAGCGTGCACCCGCATTCACACCAGCAAACGAACGGAAACTCATTCTTTCAGTAAGCAACAAAGCGACAAAGAGAAAATGAAGGAAACTGAAATGCTTTTTTCTCTTGTGTTTAGAAAGAATGCGAGAACGTAGTTAAATAACAAACAAAAGACTCGTTATCATATGCGTAGGAAGGGATGTGTTTCGATTTGGAATCGCCCAAATGAGCAAGTGCAACTGAAGCAGAAGAACCAAAAAATGGTTCATTAATCCAACTTGGGGCCGTGCCCACACAAGGAGGCTCGGGAGGCAAGATTTGTACCCCTGCGCGTGGAACGCGATATGCACCGACACGTCCGTTTAAAAGCTTTCCGGATCGGCCCGACCCAAATTGAATGTGGATGCCCCACTATGCGCGTGCGGAGTCCTTATTCATTTGTTTCTCTCAATTACATAAGAACCATATATACGGAGGAGCAATACAGAACAAACACAGTGCCTAAATACAACACGAACCACCAGCAGCGAGCATGTGCACATCTCCAGCAATAAGAACTCATGCAAACGAGCTGGTTTTGGGAGCAAAGGAAGAGGATGCATGAAACGACGGGTTGTATATTGGATTGCTCTTCTCTCGGATTTAAAACCTATAGACGGATTTCTTCCTCTTACTTAATACGTTCCTACTACAACAACTTCTTTTCATAAGGTAAAAATGACCTTTGATTTAGATCTTTTAATCCATTTCGACCGAGGTCGTCCAAGAGTTCTAGCTTGTATGCTCGGTCTTTACAGTCAGAGTCAATATATAACAAAACCAGCACTTAGAGCCTGTTTGGTATACGGTGAATGGAAAAAGGGGAAAGGAAGAGAAAAAACTTAATTTATTGAGTTAGACAAAGTGATGGGAAAAGGAGGAGAATGGATTGTTATAACCCATGTGTAATGTAAACAGAGAAATAATATGTCAAGTACGTGTTACATCACTTTGAGGGACATATAGAATGTTGAAAAAGTATTTAATGAAATTTGGAGAATTTTTTTTGTTGAAACAATAAAATTTAGAATAAAGAAAAATTAATAATTTTTATACACAATTTATAAGGAAATTGAATTTTTTTGGTAAAAAATTATAATTTTTGAGATTATTGCACAAACACAAAAATAAAAAAGAAACAAACTATGGAAAGATGTACTTAAATACATGTAGAGAAAGTGTGTTGTAAATATAAAAATATTAAGGAAACTACTTTTATAACCATAATGAATACCAAAAGTTCGCATTCTCATTTTTATTAAAAAAAATCTTCTATGAAACTTCCAACATATAATAAAATAATAATTGTATGTTGTCTTCATCTACATTTTATGATTTTATTTTTAGATCTATAAGCTTTGTTGTCCAAAAAGTATTAATAGTCTTATATTGCTAATACTTTCATAAAGACATTTTTTAAAATAATGTGTATAAATAAATATCTCAATATAATTATTACATATAAAAGTACTTATATCACCAACATTCACCTCATTGTGAAGTTTTTTTTGTTTACATTATTTTTTAAATTTCCTTCCTTCCTTTCCCCATTCTAACCAAACACAATAACGTAAGTGACCCTTTATCTCCCCTTCTTTATTTCACCACGTATGAAACATAGGGTTAGAGGGAAAATTGAAAGACTAGAAACAAGAGGATTCAAGGAAAGACGAGTGAAGTTGGGAAGGAATCTATGGATCAAATATCAATCGTTTACATCCACCAATGTATCTAAATATTTCAATTTGTGATAAGCCACTTACTCCAAGATATGTAATGCCCATGCCATCTGTGAGCATGTTAAAGACATTATGTCAAGTTTATTGGTGGTTTGATATGTCTTATTGGCAAAAGTTGTGAATTCTTGCCTAGAGAGAGGTCACCAATTGTAATGATGTGCTCTATCAAAACTTGGTCAATTGACCTTCATATGTATCAAACAACTGCTAAACATAACAATCTCTCATTTTGTTTCAAACAATTACCTAAGGCAAGACCCAAACTATTTAGCAAAAATTGAAGTATAACTCCAAAAATGACCATCTCAAACAACCACTTTGTCTCTACAACTGTAGATCAAATTAACCTCCTTTCCTTCCCTCAATGTAAGTGTAATTTCACAGAAATTGGGTTTAATAAATTGTATAGAAAAGTATCACATTTGTATCATTTAGTGGGTCAAGTATGCCCTTTAATCACACAATTCGTCTTTGAAAATGAGATCAAAATAAAAATTGTCATTTGACTTATTTTTCTTATAATCTTATCCACTTATCTTTGGTTATATCCTAATATGTTCATCCAATATCTGCATATTACAATACCTTTCATTTTCAATCATAATTATATATCCAACACATGATATGGTAAAAGAGATCCTATTTTTCAGTCTGTAGCACATCTTGCTAGATGAAAAACTATAATTTTTTAGACATGAATATTTTGCTCATCAATGTATTTTAATAAATAAATTAGATGAAAGCTGGCATATTAGTGTGTTCTGATTCCTTCTTTTGTTTGTTCAATGAATCAATATTTTATTTATCACCAAGATAGAACATATTTAGGATACAAAATTCTTTCGACCTCTTTGAGTGGCATCATGATCAACTTCAATAATTCCATAGCCGATGAGGACAAAGATGACCATACCTGATATAATTTTTTGACCGAACACATTATCACTTTAATTATTTAGAAAAGAAATTAGGGATTGTACACATGGAATGGGCTATCCCCCTAAAAGATATCTAATTATTTCCCTTCCATACCTATGTGAGTTTAGGGAAACCATACAATTTGTATAGCTCACATCTCACTTTTAATGCTTCAGTTCATTATTCTCGAACACCCATCTTAGTTAAACTATTTTTCACCCTTAACAAACTCTAGGTCATATACTACAAATTTTGGCATATGATTATTTTTAATACATGCAGTGGAACCAAGATCTATAGAAATAATATTTCATTATTGTGTGCACTCCATGTGGATACATCACCAACATCAAAATATCATTCGACATCACCCTGATCATATATATACAATTAATTATTTATTCTGAATAATCCTATATTGATTTTTTGATACATAATTATTCAAAAATGAATGTTTGTTTTATTTGTTTTTATTTGTTAGTTTTTCTACATTGAACACTTTTTATATGTAATTTCAAAACTCCTATAAAAGGGATATCAACACCAATTCTCTTCATGTAGCTACACTGATTTTATGATTATTCTACAAATTTCTTTTTCAATGCATCTTTTTCGGGTGATTACTTATACCTTACATTTATGAACCCATTTTCCAATCATGTTTCATAACAATCTAAAGAAAAAGCATATTTTATCACTAATTATCAGCAAATTTAAATTGGTCACGTGGAAATATGATAACATACAAATACATATTGATGTAATCTCACTTGTCTTTTTAAGTCCTTTTAGTTATTTCATTAGTAAAAATTCCACAACATTAGCATATTATGATATTGACTTATAGTGGAATGATATTTATCTGGATCGTAAAAATGAATAATTACAAATTGTGAAATGTTTATTGAAGTTTAAGTAAATACTATTCATGATTGATAAGAAGATAGTACTGTTTCTTGGATATATAATAGTATAATTGCAATATCCGTCAATTCAATTTTCTTACATTACACAAGGACTTTTTAAATAACTAAATTATTCAACTTATTGACATTGACCTACAATACAATGAACACATCAAGGTATATATGGCTTGAGAATGATAGAAATATAAAAATTAATGACTTGAAATTTTACTAGGATGTTATTTGGTAGTCCTTCAAGTAATGATCTATAATAAAATGGATAAGCTCATATATGGCAAGTAAAAAATGTACATAACCTTCCAAAAAAATTGTTGTGAAAATGGACTTTAGAATATGAATGCATCCTGCCTCTCTCTATCCTATTTTGTAATGTGTTCCAGATGGACACTACAAAGTTAAAGAGTTTATACATATATTTCTACTTATAGTCTTGTTTAGTTTACTTTTAATTCTGGTAATGGCTTATTTTCTTGAAAAACTTGAAGGGGATATGTAAGATATAAAAAAAGCACTACATATATGTAATCTTGTATGATATCCTTAGTAAAAAAATTAAAAAAATCAATTTGTAGTATTGAACAGAAAAATTAATGAACATGACATAAGTTTCTAAAGTAAAGCATCAAATGTGATACTTCTAACCATCAATAAAAAAATATCCAATGCTGAAAGTTGAGACATGCAAGTAGTATAATATGATTAGAATCACTAAATAGAATAAAACAACACAAAACATATGATAGTTTCTTTTATGATTATGATAAAATAGCATAGATCTTGGTTTAGTTCAATAATTATGGTATATAATAAATGAATGAATGAAAGAGATTGTTTTTATTAGATAAAACATTCGTTTACTGAAAAAGTTGAAAGGTTATCAAACTCAATAAGTATAAAAAAAATGTCATGCAAAATCTACCAAAGAAATAAGAAAGTCTATACTTTGAAAAGTCAATCATTAAGGATATAATATACCATGTGTGAAGCACATACATTTAATATATATATATAAAGAGAGAGAGAGAGAGAGAGAGAGAGAGAGAGAGAGTCAGGCTAGTGTACACTCGAGTGTACCGGAGACACCGTACACCTCAGCTGTTTTAAAAAATGTAGTAATTTTTTGAAAAATCTAAACTATTGATCTTCTTAAATATCTTAGGAACATACTATATAATAAATTTCATCTCATTTGGGTACTCATAGGTAATGCATCTAAAGGAGCCAAAAATCATGCATTTCAAATTAGTTTTGTGTGTCAATTTTGTTGTCCTTAGATATGTGACTTGCACACATCCAAATGAGTTCAAATTTTGTATGGGGCCTATTATTATTGTAACCGTGAAGATCAATGGATAAGATTTTAGAAATATATGGTCTAGATAGGCAAACACCATTGGGGTGTACAACGTGATATGTACACTCGAGTGTATTCTAGCCTGACTCTCTCTCTATCTCTCTCTCTCTCTCTATATATATATATATATATATATACATATATATATGTATATATATATGTATATATACATATATATATATATATATATATATGTGGGGTGTTTAATCAATGCCCGCGTGGTGGTAGCCTAGATTTCACCACCTGTCAGCCCAAAAAGTGACTATACGGTCAAAAAAGTAACTCGATGGACAAAAAGGTAACTATGATGATAAAAAAGTAACTATATGACTAAAAAAGTAAATTTGGACAGAATACATAACAAATATTGATATAATTATATATTTATTATAGTTGTTGCAAATGTAACTATCTATGAATGAAAAGTAATAGTTTGCAAGATAAAATAACCCTCTAAATGTCAAAGATAACCAACTCTAAAAAAAACCAAAATAGGGGACGGGTAGCTACCCGTGTAGGTATTAAATACATATCGTGTGTGTATATATATATATATATATATATATATATATATATATATATATTCCATTCATTAGCTACCCGCATGGATATCCTACCTTAGTTACCCGTGCATCTATCTTCTAATAGGAAAATACATATTTGTAATGAGGCATATATTGTATGTAATGAGATGACCGAATTTTTAATACAAATACTCATTTTGTATTACATGTCTGATTACAATAAAAATGATATTTATGATAGCAATTTAAGCTGTAACACAAAATGAGTATTTGTATTACAAATGCGGTCATCTCATTACAAACGATGTATGTCTCATTCCAAACAGGTACCTTTCTATTACAAAATGCAGATAGAGAATGAATGGCCATATATATATATATATATATATATATATATATATATATATATATATATATATATATATATATATATATATATATGTATATGTATATATATGGATTTATTTAATACACGTGTGAGTAGCTACCCGCACACCCTTCCTGATATATTTTTTTCACAATTGTAGAGGAGAATTTTATCTAGCTCCTCAAAAAATTTCATCCAAAAACAATATCATTTGCCCCACCAAAATAAAAAAAGCCCGTCCATATATTTTCTACGCAATTACTTTTTTGGTCTTAGAGTTACTCTTGTGTACCACATAGTTACTCTATTGATCTCAGAGTTACTCTTGTGTACTATATAGTTACTCTTTTGGATGGGCGGGTACCGAAAAATCAGGCTAACCGCGTGGGTATTAAAGATGAGCCATATATATATATATATATATATATATATATATATATATATATATATATATATATATATATATATATATATATATATATATATATATATATATATATATATATGACAATGATCCAGTGACAAACACATCTTGGTGAGAGCATGAGAGGTATTTGAATAACTCTCCATTGAGACCAAGTTTTCACAATCCAACCTTATATATTAAAAGCATACCTCAATATCTGCCTTCCTACAAAATATCATCATCATCCGATTTGTATATCATTCACAACAAGAGACACAATTTCAACGCTCTATGTTGAATTTCGGGCTGACCGTTGGATGTAAAAAATATATATATTGTATGTATGCATGTCTATCAGATTGGAATGATTTTTTGTGGGAATGTGAATAAATTGATGCTTTTTCCATATATATGGTTGGATTTTAAAAAAAGTTATAAATTTTTAGTTATTCAAATGCCTCTCATGCTCTCATCGTAGGATGTTTCCCACTGGATCACAACTATATATATATATATATATATATATATATATATATATATATATATATATATATATATATATATCTATATATATATATCCATTCATTCGCTACCCGCATGGATAACTAACTTTAGTTACCAGTGGATCTATTTTGTAATAGAAAAGTACCTGGTTGTAATGAGACAGACACCGTTTGTAATGAGATGACCGAATTTGTAATACAAATACTCGTTTTGTATTATAACATAAACTGCTGTCAAAAATATCATTTTTACTATAATCAGACGTGTAATACAAAATGAGTAGTTGTATTACAAATTTGGTCGTCTCATTACAAACATTGTCTGTCTCTTTCCATGTCATATATATATATATATATATATATATATATATATATATATATATATATATATATATAGAGAGAGAGAGAGAGAGAGAGAGAGAGAGTCAGGCTAGTGTACACTTGAGTGTACCAGAAACACCGTACACCTCAGTCATTTTTAAAGATGCAATAATTTTTAAAAAAATCTAAACCATTTATCTTCTTAAATATCTTAATAACGCACTATATAATAAATTTTATCTCATTTGGATAATTATAGGTCATGCATCTAAAGGAGGCAAGAATCATGCATTTCACATTAGTTTTGTGTGCTCATCCAAATGAGCTCAAATTTTGTATGTGGCCTATTATTATTGTAACTATGAAGATCAATGGATTGGATTTTGGAAAGACAAGGTCTAGATAGGAAAACACCATTGAGGTGTATGGTGGAACTTGTACACTCGAGTGTATTCTAGCCTGACTCTCTATCTCTCTCTCTCTATATATATATATATATATATATTTATATATATATATATGTATGTATATATATATAAATATATATATATAAATATATATATATATGTATGTATATATATATAAATATATATATGTATATATAAATATATATATATATATAAATATATATATAAATATATATATAAATATATATATATATATAAATATATATATATATAAATATATATAGTGCTCATCTTTAATACCCGCACGGGTAGCTACCCGCACACACTTCCTGATATTTTTTTTCGCAATTGTAGAGGAGCATTCTATCTAGCTCCCCAAAAAAACTGATCCAAAAATAATATCATTTGCCCCCCCCACCAAAAATAAAAAAAATTCGTCCATATATTTATTGACTGTATATTTTCTACGCAGTTACTATTTTGCTCTCAGAATTACTCTATATATCAATACATGTACTCTTTTAATTCAGAAAAGTTATTCCAGTATATCATATAGTTACTCTTTTGACCCCGAGTTACTCCAGCGGGTAGTGAAAATCTGGCTACTCGTGCGGATAAAAAATGAACAGCCGTATATATATATATATATATATATATATATATATATATATATATATATATATATAGGGAATTCACTTGCTGCCCGCGCGGGTAGATAAACAAAGTTACCCAGCTCCCTTGTTATTTCACGCTGCGGTGTGCTGATATGAGAGCGGTGGCACTAATTGTAAATATGTGTGCAAGTGTTTTACATGCATGGATTAGGCGGTGGCAATATTAGTAAATATGTTGTAAATCAATACACGTGCATGGCTTAGGCGGTGGCAATATTAGTAAATACGCTATAAATCAATACACGTGCATGGATCTACTTTGCAAGTCTGATCTGATCGAAGAGTAGAAATTGAAGCTGATAACTATGTAAATGTTAGACACGTAACATGCAAAGTTAGATATTTTGAGACGTGAAACTCCAGTATTTTTATGTGCATAACATACATAAGATTTGAACCTTGCAGCTAGCGGTCCTACCTCCATGCAGTAAATTTTGTAATAAGAAGGAAAGATTTATGACCCAATCAGAGAATTTGTAATAGAAATGAAGATGTTGTAACTAAGGATAATATTTTGTAATATAGTCTAGAGATATCAAATTCTGTTATCCAAGAGAATGACGTACATCAAAAGTTGTAATATTGAGGAACACTTTGTAACGAGAACAAATATTTTTTTATGAGAATATGAAAGTTGTAACCAGTGAAGAAATTGTGTAGTACAACTTAGGTGTATGAAGCTTTATTATTTTGCATAATGAACCCCTATACATAAAATTTATAATAGGAAGGAACGTATTGTAATGAGAACAAATAATTTGTTATGAAAATTTGAAAGTTGTGACCACTGATGACATTTTGTTATTAGAGATGACATTATTACATTATGACTATCCATATTATAAATTATCACCTACATTACGGTTGGCTCTTGCCTATTACAATGTGACTGTCCATATTACATATGACACTTTTTTATTACAATATGAGTATCCATATTATAAAACCGTCACATACATTACGGTTGGCTCTTGCCTCCAATGTGACTGTCCATATTACATATGACACTTGTTTGTTACAATATGACTATCTATATTACAAAACTATCATCTACATTACAGTTGGCACTTGTCTAATACAATGTGACTATCTATATTACAGATGACACTTGCTTATTACAGTAAAAATTATCAAAATTGTGTGTATACACAAAGACACCAATAACCATTGCCAAGAAGAAGAAATATTACAGATGACACTTGTTTATTACAATATGAGTCTCCATATTACAAAACCGTCACATACATTACGGTCATATTACATATGACACTTGCTTGTTACAATATGACTATCCATATTACAAAACTATCATCTACATTACAGTTGGCACTTGTCTAATACAATGTGACTGTCTATATTACAGATGACACTTGCTTATTACAGTATAAATTATCAAAATTGTGCGTATACACAAAGACACCAATAACCATTGCCAAGAAGAAGAAATATTACAGATGACACTTGTTTATTACAATATGAGTCTCCATATTACAAAATTGTCACATACATTACGGTTGGCTCTTGCCTCCAATGTGACTGTCCATATTACATATGACACTTGCTTGTTACAATATGGCTATCCATATTACAAAACTATCATCTACATTACAGTTGGCACTTGTCTATTACAATGTGACTGTCTATATTACAGATGACACTTGTTTACTACAATACAAATTATCAAAATTGAGCGTATACACAAAGACACCAATAACCATTGCCAAGAAGAAGAAATATACATTTATCCAATATATAGATAATCTCGCTATCTAAAACTGTAACAGACATGAACAAATTTATAATGAGAAGGAGCATTCTATAATTTGAATTAAAAGTTTGTAGTTTGAATACAAATTTATAATGAGAAGGCATTTTGTAATAGGAAGCAACATTATGTAATTTGAATATATTATTTATTATGAGAATGGGAAAAATCTAACCAAGGATGATGTCTTGTAATACAACCTGCTTGTATCACATGTTTATTCATATTATGTAGACTCTGGTTCGTACGTGTAATAAACTAAAAAATAGCAATTGCTACGTATGGAAAGGTTGTTGGGGTTTTTTTATACTTCCATCCACATTAATTACACATGATGTTGCTATAAAAATAACTTTATACATCCTAACTTGCCAAACCACATTGCAAATGAATCAGGAACAGAGAATAATATTTTATTCAGCTTTTACAGATCCACTCACCACCGTCCTGTCCCCACAAATGAATTAGAAATACTATTGATAATTACAGATTTGTGCCACCGCTTCATCCTACTAAAAAAGACGGAAGTTTGATATTTACGAAAGCTGCCGCCGCTACTTAGTCACAGGTAGAATAGTTGGTTACCCGCACAGGCAGCCAAGATAAACCCATATATATATATATATATATATATATATATATATATATATATATATATATATATATATATATATATATGCCCGCGTGGTACTTTAGATTTTTCTACATGTCGACGGATGCGGTGGCATTAGTTGTAAGTAGTGTTGGGACAGCGCTTTCTGAAGCGTTCTCTACGATAGAAAGTCTATCATCGTCAAGAACTCTCCTTGCTCTTCTTCCTCGCATCAACGCAAGCAGCATGAGCTAGATTTCCAGAATGAGTTCCGCTTGCTGGCTAAGATGATCTGCATCGGCTATAGGATCTGCATCAAGTTCCTGGTGTACGAGTACTTTTCCGATGGGAGTTTGCGGATCGTGTTGTTTGTGACCGGCGGGGATGCACTGCATTTCAATGGACTCGATTGGGAGCTCTACTACCAAATCATCAATGACATCCCATAAAAAGTCACGCTCATCCACACAGACCCATCATACATAGAGACATTAAGCCGTGCAATGCGCTTATGATGAGGTCATCGTCATCATCAGTGAAGTTGCCCTGCTTTTGTCTGGCCTTAGGTAGTTGATCCACGACAGCTCTTACCTCTCTGCAATATGACAGCCACCTTGGGTAGGGACAGTCAGCAACCTTCACTGTGGGTTAGTATATATGTTGGAGATGAGCCTCTCGTCTTCCTACTTCGTCCATGCGCTTGTTCAACGATGCATCGTGTCCTCTACCTTCCACCAGTAAGCATCCACTAGATTTTGATTAATGGTTACAACCAAATTTTGAGACTAAACAACAGAAAAGTAGAATGTTTTGTATATTTGCTCTTTTGCTTTTGATTCTAAATAACAAAATGTAGCTTTTTTGGTTGATAATCTCTATGAATTACTTTGCTCATCATGTCGATTATGTCTCCGTTTTCTCACGTGATTATTCGCAAGAAATTAAGGCTTGCCTTAATGTATGGGTGTCCATATCTCAGTGGACCTACGGATGTCAAGCCTGCTGGCTAGGCGTTCCTAGAATTGTCTTACCAAAGAACGAGTAGATGGAAGTTTTCTTATTTGCAGCGTGGAATGATGGGTTCATCTTTACTTACTGATTGATCATTCTTACTTAGTGTAATGAATAATCTATACTTTATGTATCTTTTTTCATCTTTTAAGGCTGTGTACATCCTCTGTCTCTCTTAAGCTCACTTCTTCTTCATTATATTTCTGGCACAAAGAATGTAAGTTTGGATGATCTCTCAATAATGTGGCTCATCGTGAATGTAAATGATAACAAAACTGTAATCGTTGATCTCCTTATTCTTATTATCAATGAATAATAAAGGGATACCTTGGTGCATGCCTTTCTTTTGGTTTCCTAAACTTGCTCATTTTTAGTTATAGTCATCTATGCATATATATTGCAACATGACTCTTTTATTATTGCTAACAATGTATTGTGCTATTAAAAGAGAGTTGATGTACTAAAGTTTTTTTTATAGTTCGGAATCTTGGTTAAATGTAGATTGTTGAATTCCTTATTATGCGTCTTTTTCTCAAGTTGTTGGCCAAGCTCTTGTTCCAAGTTGAAGCAACTTCCTACCCTCCAAACTTGAGACAGTGAGGCTTGTGTGTTGTGTGGTAGCTATTACTAGCCTTGCAATTATTTTTCTATTACACCTCCATTTATTTACATGGGCTAGACCCGATGATGGATATCTCTTTTAGTGTAAAACCATGTTTCAGTTTCCCTCTATGAGAAAGCCATTGCTAATTTATGTGACTTAGATAGCGACAAAACCTTCAAAGGAGCATATGACATGTATATACTTTCTCTAAATAATTATGTTTGAATAGGTAGTCATTTGTATTCTATCAAAATGAATTTTATATTTGTCTTTCAGAAAGCACTACAAACCAGCTAGGAAAAATTAAGGGTGTATTCATCATATTTCTTTAAAGAAAAGAATATGATTCTTAGAGAAAAAGAACATTGTGTTTAGATTTTACCTTACTTACATCTAGAAATCTGTATGTATTTTACAAAATGAAGTTCTAACAGTAGTAAAAGCTATTCTCAATCCACTGTACTTTTGTATGTGAAAGATGTGCTAATTATCTGGTGTTCACTAGTTGTAGTATTAAAATACTAAACACAACTATGTGGTATGTAAAGTAACTATTTTACTCAAAAAGTAATGTATGGCCGTCAAATGTAACTTAACTATAAGAACAAAAAATACATGTTACATATTAACTGTATATTAATGATTAAATGCAATACAATGTATATGTAATTTTATTTTAGGATGATGTTATAATAATTATACATATAAATACGAAAAAAAATATAAAAAATGTATGAATGGAAATTTAACATAATACCTAAATGCATTCTTTAAGACACTCGCTTTGCTGGTGTGCCCCATGTGTGTTCTTATTTATGACCCATAAATTCGATTGAGATTGTTGGAAACAAATCGTGACTTTGTTCCACACATCAAATATCTCAAAGTCTGACATACCATCATTGAACTAAAGAAGGAGGTACTCAAGGACATAAAGTCAATCGACAACATACCATCCTTGTACACCATGTCACTAGTAGTGAAAACAATATTCTTTGGCAATTACTTCTATAAATTTATATTGAAAAAATCTCCATCTTAACATGTGAATCCATAAATTGGTGATGGTGCATGATTTTAAGTTTATGCTAAATCAATGCCCATTGTCACACGTGAATTCACAATTTGGATGGTGTACAGTTGTTTAGAATGTAACTATATATCATACATATTACTATATGGTGATATAACTATAACAAGACATGCAAACAAGTAACAGAAAGGTTAAAATTGTTTACCTAACAAAAATGAATATAAATAAATAAACAAATAGCCCCAAAATGTACCGATGTGGCATAGAAATAAATATTTGATTTGAAAGGTACCTATTTTTCAAAAAAAAATAATAATGAGTCATTGAAAGTAACAAATTGATTACTAAAACTAATAAAATACAAGTTACAGAAAAAAGATATATTCACAGTTTACTCTAATGTCATATGTATGAATTATAACTATGAGTGATGCAACTATAATTAGACACATATTGTAATTATAGACGGATGTATTATTTAAATAGGGTGACTAAAAATGATCAGTACAAAATTATCTTACTTAAACTATCTTCTTAAAAAAAATTCACATATCTGACTATGACACAAAATCAAATATCCCATAGTTTTTCAAACCATCATCAATAAAGGAGGCTCTCAAAGGACCTAGAATTCGCTAGCAACAGATTTCTCTCATTTGCTTCATCACTAGTGATGATCCAAAATCCTTGGGAGGATGCCCCTTGTGTAGATATAAATTTTTAATGAGAGTATGTGTCACGGAGCCGTTTGTTTCCCTCAACCTACCCCCACTGACTACATAGTCAG
Source organism: Alisma plantago-aquatica (assembly GCA_963693085.1). Classification (NCBI taxonomy): domain Eukaryota; kingdom Viridiplantae; phylum Streptophyta; class Magnoliopsida; order Alismatales; family Alismataceae; genus Alisma; species Alisma plantago-aquatica. The sequence goes on along the minus strand of OY856411.1, from coordinate 910,954,888 downwards.
TGGCAATTGGGTTCAGGTGCCCGTCCATGAATGACACAAGACACACAAGCATATGTAAATAAGAGAAAAAAATGTCCATCATCATATTTAGAACCAAGTGTCTTAAGTAAAACGTAGTCCAAATGAAACAACATGAAGAGATTACAAGTTCAACATAACTATTCTATTACATGAAGAGATTGAGAAACCCTTTTATTTACTACAAGCCCCATGATGCGATGTTGTTCTTTGTTGTAGTGGTTCCTTCATAAAGCTTGATTCACATGTTGATCACCTGCTAGGGAACAAAAATAGGACACAAATTCAATACGGGTGCATTGGTACACTTTACAAGATGAAACTAGCAAGATTATGAGACTAACATAATATAAACTTGGCAAGATAATAAGAAGTAAAGACCTAAGAACAACACACATAAGAAACTTGTAACAAAGTTTTCAGGAGCATCTTTTAGGTGAATTTAACCATTGTACTTAACAACATCGTAAGGCCTTATATTCGTGTGACAACTTCCAAAGGAAGAGTCTATATAGAAAACTAAGGCCCAACCAATAGTTGCACATTTCAACCATGATGGGCCCAAATGATCAAAGTCGTAGGGTCATCATATATTCAGCCAAGTATTTTGCTCCCCTCTTGACAAATCAATGGGGAATCATCGTGTCTTATGCCTACATCCCATGAGTTGGGTAGGGCACAAGGGTTATTGCACAATGGTTTTCTAAATTAATGTTTAAGGGTGATGTTTAGCATATTATATATATCAAAACCATAAAAAGGATATCATAAGGTCACAACCTCAACTGATAGTTTGAAAATTGGCTTTGTAGGTTAGTGGATTGGTTGAGTTACCTTTATTGAAACTCGACCAAATGTACTGTACCAAAACCATAGAAAAAGTATTTCCAACCATTAGAGATTTGTTGGAAATGAAAATAGGTCCATTGCAAGTTGTAAAATGTGTAATTTTCATTCTTAAGTGATCCCACACTCATAGGAACATCCCTTGCTATAAATAGGACCTCTTTGCGTTCATTCTAAGGTTTCTCATTCATGCCATTCTTGGTCCTTACTATAGTTGAGTGTGCTACAACCCTTTGTGCCCCTTTCTCTCTCTCATTTACAAATCATTTCATAATTATGAGTGAGTTAGGCATGTAGTAAGAGAGCTACCTCCATGTTATCTTGTAAAGATCTCCATCTTTCCATCTTCCCAATCCCCTTTCTCAATGAGAAAAGGTTGAAGTGATCTTCTCCAAGTGAAGGACGAGTTGCTATTCTTCTTCAAGGTTGAAGAAAGTGTGAAGGTCTTCTCCAAGTGAAGGAGAAGTACAAGGCGGAAGATTCAAGAAGAGTGGGTAATCCTTGTGAGGCCAAAGACTTGATCCAAGTGTGGGTAAGTCCTTGGTGAAGTCTGAAGACATCTTGATCAAGTGGGTAAGTCCTTGTGTAGGTGATAGATTCTTGTCTTGGATAGGTAAGCCCTTAGATGTATGGTGGTCTTCTTATATAATGTATATGTTAACTGAATTTTAGATGCAATAACATTTGCAAAACATGTAATATATTATAATTCAACTTTTTAGCAAATAAAAAAAACTTTGTAATCGTAAGAAAAAAAAATCACATTTATTATTATACAGTGATGTGAAAAATGATAGAAAAAATCAATTTGTTTGGACAAGGGAATTTGATGTAGCTATGATTGTAGTATTACGCCACCAATGTGATCTTGGTAGGCATATTGAGAGATCATTTACTTAAGATGCTTGGAGAAAGATGTATCATAATTTTAAGTCCAAGGTCAAGTTTGTTGATATAAAATGATCACAAATGAGAACGTGTTGGAAGAATATGAAAAAGGAATTTTGAAGAGTTAGTGCATTAGAGAAACATCATGAATCGATTTGAGATCGGGGTTTTCATAAGGCCATTCTTCTACATGAAGGTCAATATTAGCAAAGCCTATGATAATGTGAATTGGGGCTACCTGTGGGGTATCATGGAGACTTTGGGTTTCAACCTGTGCTGGATTTTGGTGATCAAACAATGTGTCACAACTTGCTCTTTCTCGGTGTTGGTGAATGGGTCCCATGTTGGTATATTCCCTTCATCCAATGGGTTGCGCCAGGGCAACCTTCTATCCCCCCTCTTATTCAACTTGGTCATGGAGGGGTTGACATGCCTTATCAACCATGCTGAAGGAAGCAGACACATCAAAACCTATAAAGTCAAGGGTGTTAAGGTGATGACACACATTGTTTTTGCAGATGATGTCCTACTTTTCTCTATGGGCAATGTCAAAAGACTTCGTGAGTACAACTTGGTTCTCCACAAGTTTGGTAGGCTCACAGGGTGTTACATCAGTGCCATTAAATCACATGCCTTCTTCTCTAAATCTTGTGATAATAGAAGGGGCAGGTTGAAGAATGCCATTGGCATGGAGAGTGGAGCTTTCCTGACTAAATATTTGGGGTACCCACTCATGACAGGAAGGGGTTCATATTTGGACTTTAAAGATTGCATTGACAGTGTTAGAAGCCAAGTTCACAACTGGAGTGGGTTGCACATCTCGATGGCTAGGCAGTTGGTTCTGGTCCGATCTGTGCTTCAGGCTACAGTGAGGTTTTGGGCTAGTATGGGGGAGATGCCCTTACTGGTGGCACAGACTTTAAGATCCATCACTGTGAACTTTATATGGATGGGGAAAACCCACTCCATTTCTTGGGACAAGATTGCAAAACCATACTCTGAAGCAGGCCTACAGGTCTAGGGGCCTGACGAGATCCTACACATGGGGACCAGGAAAAGAGTCGAGAAATTCATGAAAGAAAAGGAGAACAATTGGGTCAGCTGGATGAGTAGACGGTATGGGTGCAACATGATTAGTCAGGAGAATACCAGATCTTCCTGGGTCTAGAGGGAGATGTGCATGATGATTCTTGGTAACCATGACCAGTTTGTTGTTGATTCTACTGGTGAATGGTCCATAAAGGGCAGCTCAACATTGATCAACACCAGTAGTGGCACCGCTCTCGCTCTGGGGTGGGCCGACTGCTTGTGGGGCTTTTCCCACTACCCGAAGTGGAGCATTTTCTGCTTTAGAGCCATTCTTGATAGACTGCCTACGAAAGATAGAATGATCAAATGGGGCCTAGCGGTCAACGAAAAATGTGCCTTGTGCAAGGTGACTACCGAAACAAAATCACATCTTTTCTTTGATTGCAGCTGGACCAATCGACTGTGGAAGATAGTTTGTCTCAGAAATGGGTGGGGCCAGGACATACCTCCCTCTCTAGAGGAGGCTTTCGAGTGGACAACAAGTAAAACTAACTGGACAAAGGCTAGTAGAGGCTTCGCCAACCTGTGCATCACTGGGACCAGCTACCTCATTTGGTATGAAAGGAACAACAGGGCTCATGGGCGTAAGGAGAACACGGCCAATGGTATGCTTGAGTGCCTTGCTAAAGAACTAAAATGGTGTATCTTTTGTAAACCTACGATCTTGTGTAATCTCGAGGTGAACACTTGCATCTATTAGGGTTTTTGTAGATAGTCCCCATGTACAGCTCGTTGGGCCCATCTTAGGGTGCCTTGCTCTGTTGTATAGTTTACTATACACCCCCCTTTTTGGTTTAATATATTTACCTTACTCCAAAAAAAATGGAACAAATTTTCAAACGAAGAACAAAGATGCAACTAAACAAATGAAAAAGTCATATAAAAGTATATATATTCAGAATAAAAAAGAAAGATTGAAAGAGAAACTATATGTGACCCATACATGAGCCATTTGATTGAAATAAAGGATATGTAATGTATTTAGTATAAGATGAAACTTGTGGGCAAACTATTGATTTAGAATTTCAACTTCATATTTATAGAAGGATAATAAGAAATATATATGGCTTGGAATATGAAATCATACATATAAATGACAAACATTATCATAAGAGATAAGTAGTAATTAAAGATGATATATGGAAGAGTAACATACAAGGAGATAATAATAGGAAAACAAAGAAATGTTTGACACATGAGAAACTAATATAGACAATAAAAGGAAAGATAGTGTGAGATGCGAGAAAATGATAAATAGTCAAGTCTTCTTGTTGATAACTAATTAATCCAAATAGGAGAAGTGCGTTAAGTGAGAACTTGAAGATCAAAATTATAACTCTCACAATCATCTTCTTTTTGGTATCCTCTTTAGTTAGAGTAACATCATGATAAAGTGATAAGGAAATAAACCTTTTAAATGATGCATAAACACCATGATAGATACAGCTTGAGACTGGAAGTGGGTTCTTGAGGAACTTAACTATAATATAGGGCCTTCATAGTGATTGATGAACCTTGGGATGAAGCCAAAGGGGTCCTATTTATAGTCGAGGATGCCTACTAGCCAGTAGAAGAACTTGGAATGAATTGTGTCATTTCGGGTGATGCAACAGATATCATTTTGAGTTTTACAACACTCCGACGGCTAGAAATACTTTTTCTGCACATTCCATACAGTGCGCTTGGTTGAGTATACATTTGGGAAACTTCATCTATGAAACTATGTGACAAATCAATTTTGAGTTGCTAATAGAGTTTATCCTGGATGAAACTCAGTCGATGGCTTAAAATTAATTTGCATATGTAGGGGTGTTGATTGAGTTTGTCCTGGGGAAACTTGGTTGACCCTTGCAGTTCCTAAGATCCATCAAGGGTGTCAGTCAACTTTATCCTAGATGGAACTCAGCTGAAAAAAGTCCTTGTGATGAATTTTGGAACTTTCTATAAAAATGCTTAAATATTTGTTTTACGAGCTCATGGTTTTTTCTAAGATTAATTTGGAATCATGCAATCATTAAAATTGATTAACAACATGATTCTAATAGATATGAGGTCTTTTCCAAAAATGTGCAATTGCATTGATTTTCACTTGTTTTTCTTCAAGTTAGGATGTGAAAGTTGGGGAATTTGGAGTGTGTCTATACCTAATCTGAAATCACTCAAGTAGAAGCATTAGACACAAATAGGTGGAATGGTTAGTCATCATCAAAACAAGGGTTTATTCAATTAGACTTTGAGAGTCAATTAGACTTTAAGTCAACATTATCAAGAATAATGTGATTTCCATATTGACATTCAAATTTATGGGTCAGATGATCATGTCAGCATAAGCTCTAAAAAAAGAAGTCAACATGTAGAAGGATCATAAAACCCATCAAAGAATATCATCAATAGATCATGTGTTCAATCTTGTGAGGACGTTGGACCTCAACATCCCACAAGAATATAGTGATTCTACCAAAAAACGATGTGATATTAGATGGGTAAAAGGATAATAATTGTAATTAAGGTATTATGGGTTCATTCTTATGGGGATCCAAGATCACATTGCCCCACCAGAGTATATCAAGACAACCAACAATCAAGCATAAATGGAAGGAAATCAATCTTTTACTAAACATTGGAGTTGATAGCATCAAATAAGAACATGATATGGGGCTAGTCCCCATGCTCTTGTAAGGAACTACTCAACATATTAGAAAGAGAACAATCCTAATGGGGATGTAGGGGATAAATACAGTGATGTCTTTGCCTGTGAGTACCCCCTCCTTTTATAGGGGGAAAGGAGGGAGAAAACCCCTAGAGGAATGGTTGTTGGTGGCCACAATATTGCATCATCTTTGGTGTCAATCGGTCAACTACAATAATCACTTACTTCAGCCAAAAGTCACATTGCTTAAACCTTGACTACATTGATGATTTTACTGTTAGTCATTTGATCGAGTCTTTATTTGAACTTTTTCTTCCACACAAAAGAATATGGAATTGGCAGACTTTCCTTTTTCCCTTTTTACAATATTAATTGCTTGCTCCAAATGGAGAGATTTATTCATTTGTGTTCTTTTAATATTTTGACCATTCGACTCTCTTTGATGTTGATTCCTACAACAACGAGCCAATCAAATTGTAAGGCAAGTCGAATGCTTGGAAAATAGTCCAAGATACATTTTTCATATAGAGTATTAAATTTCCTTTACAATGCGTACTTGCACATCAAATTTATCCTTGTGATGTAAAAGTTATGCCCATTTTGGTGTAGGGTATATATATTTATATATCTGTGTGTGTGTATATATTAGGACTATGGGAAGTTTAAAGATCTAGTGCATGTGAGTCGATCGGCTGGATGAGTCATTTGATTGATTGAGAGTTCTGGGAGGCAGCAAATAGACAATTGAGTCATTATTTCATAGACCTTCTTGGGCTTTGGATGGATTTATCATTTCCATAGAAAAGTTAGTGAAAACTATAAAAACTACAAATAAAAGGGAGAAAATCTAAAATAATTAATTGACTTTAAAACTAAATAATAATAATGAAATCCTCCTAAAGAGAAATCTAAAAGATGCAATTAGAATGGATAAATATGCACTTATCATGCTTGTAATGGAGTTAGAGAATTGCTATTTTATTCTTGCCATTAATAGAAATGTAATTTCTATATCTTTTATGCATAAAGAATGGATTTGAATTTCATATAAAGAATTGTCGTTGTTATAATTTCAAAGATGAGATCTTTTATGGTAGTGTCCCAATGTCCTATGGTCTTTACTTATAAGATCTAGAGAAAAATACATAAATACAAATGGTTAAAACTCAATAACTCAAGCAAAACATGAATTTGGCATTGTCTTCTTGGGAACATCAATGAGAAACACATTTCTAGACTCGATAAAGATGGTTATCTAGACACTTTTGATCTTGAATTAATAGAGACATGTGAGTCTTGTTTATTGGGAAAGATGATAAAAACACCTTTCACTGGTAACAGTGAGAGAGCAAGTGATTTATTAGTATTCGTACATACTGATGTGTATTGCCTTTTAGAACAAATTCTAGGGGTGGTTATCAGTACTTTATTACCTGTACTAATGTTTTTAGTAGGTATGGATATTAGTACTTGATGAAGCATAAGTCAGAAATCATTGAAAAGTTCAAGGATTTAATGAATGAAGTGCAAACCAAATTGGTAAAAGTATTAAGGCACTTCATTCTGATCGAGGTGAAGAATACTTAAGCTAAGATTTTGAGGACCTTGTGTGAGAACATGGTATCGTATCACAATAGATTTCACCTGGAACACCACAACATAATGGTGTATCAGAAAGAAGGAACCACACATTACTAGATATCATGCATTCAATGTTGAGTTTTTCTAGTCTTCTAAATTCCTTCTGGGTATAAGTTCTAGAAAGTGCATCTTTCACATTTAACCGTGTACCATCTAAATTAGCTCAAATTACACCATATGAGATATGGTATGGGAAGCATCCCAATGTGTCTTTTATGAAGATTTGGGGATGTGAAGCTTATGTGAGAAAGTAGTTTCTTAAAAATCTTGGACCCAAATATGATAATTGTTTGTTGGATATCATATGGAAATCAAGATCATACTACTTATATACTCCATCTGACAATAAAGTGTTTGTTTATAGGGATGTTGTATTCCTAGAAAAGGAATTTATTTCCAAAGGAATCAATAGGAGGAAAGTAGAACTCAAAGAGGTTCGAGACCAACAAGAAAACACAAAACCTATAGAGGTACAAAAGGAACACAAAAAATCACCAACTGTTATGGAATCTCAAGTTCCTCATGTAACACAGGAACCTCACTTGGGATTAAGTCCCAAAAATATGATTGTATTTCTCATATCATATGTAAATGACATACTGTTGATGGGAATGACAACCCTACCTTGCAAATGTTAAAAACCTGGCTGGAAAATACATTCTCTATGAAGGACTTAGGCGAAGAATCCTATATATTAGGAGTCAAGATCTATAGAGATAGATCTAGAAGGCTTCTTGTCCTAAGCCAGAGCACATACATTGACAAAGTGCTGAAAAGTTTCAACATGGAGAACTCGATGGGAGGAAACTTACCCATGTCTCATGGTGTTAGTATCTTTAGAGATCAAAGTCCTAGTTCTTCTGAAGAATGGGAACACATGAGTAAGATTCCATATGCATCTACAATAGGATCTATCATGTATGCAATGTTGTGTACTCATCCTAATCTCTTATATGCCTTGAGAATGAAGAGCAGATATCAAAACGATCCTAGTGAAGGTCACTAGATTATAGTGAAATATCATATTTTAGTAATTGAAAAGCATTATGGATCAATTTCTTGTCTATAGTAGTGAGGAAGAGCTGGTGGTAAAAGGGTTACACCGATGCATGATTCGAAAATCACAAAAATGAATTTAGATCGCAATGTGGATTTGTGTTTTGCCTCAAAAATTGAGCTTAAGCTGGAAGAGTTACATGCAAAAAATCATTCCTGATTCTACAATAGAGGTCAAGTGTATTGCTACCTCTATTGTAGTAAAATAAGTTGTTTTGATCAAAAACTTTGTCAATGAACTTGGGGTGGTTCCAAGCATTAGTAATGCACTATAGTTTTATTATGACAAGTTTGGAGATATTTGCACAAGATAAGGAACCTAGATCACACCAACTTTCCAAGCACATATAATGACGGTTCCATCTCATACGAGAGGTCGTACATTGAGGAGATGTGAAGATTTGTAGAGTACAAACTGAAAGCAATATTGTTGACCCCCTGACAAAAGAACTTTCACAACAGAAGTATGAAGATCATGTTAGATCACTTGGGATTAAATTCATGGGTGATTGGAGTGGGAGTCGGTTGGTTTGTATGCCTAGATAGCCAGTCATTCTATGATTATAATGTGGCATCATGTACTTGATTTGATTAATAGTAAAGGCAATTTTCATCTATATGTTTGTTGAATTATGGGATGATGGTATTCATGATAGATGTCTAAAAGAATGATATTACTCAATGAAATATGTCTTCAGAGAGGGCCTAAATACTGAGATCATATGGAGTATAAGAGTATTTATATTCTTATTATGTCCATAGGAGGATATTATTATGGAAGCAATAAATAAACAACATTAATATATAAGACTAGAATGTGTGTTGGATGATAATAGAATCTCATTAGTCATGATATTTGATGTCAAAACAAACACATATGTGCTAGTTAGAGAACAATGTACCAGATAGACCCACTTTGAGAGTAATACATGGAAACCATTGAGTGGTAGTCAGAATCAGCTCTTCTAGTAATAGTAGTTATTGTGGTTCTTAGAACTGAAGTCACTACACTCATCACATGTCGCTCGATGTACTTTGAAACCATCTATTATGACCTTGAATAAGGGTTACCATAAAGATGGTTCTCATATACATTGTGATACGTTGGGATTTACTATGAGTGATGTAGATGGAATTTGTACCTCCCGTCGGAGTTGATATCATGGACACTTGATAAGCGAGGTAGAGAAATATATGGTCATACTCATGTGAATCAATATGTGACATGTGAGATCACACGCATCTCAGAAAATCTACTCTAGTTCAAGGAATATGGACTGAATATTAAGAGGATGACGATTCCATGCCTCGAGTTCAATTTGGATATTAGTGACAAAGGAACTATATGATCAGGATAACACCAATCACAAATGTAGGTTGAAGTAGTTCTCCAACTTTCCAATTGCTTGGGTAGCAATGATGTGTTGCTAGATATTGCTCATTGGTTGTGATGTCATAATTTAGTAATGGGCATTCATTTCCAACGTAATTTGGGACATATAGAGTCTCACACATAGCATTCACCTAGAATAGAAGTTTACTCATGAATAAGGTTTAACTTGATTGCTAAAGTGTTTAGGCAATAAAATCGAACAACTCTGGCTGACAGTTGGCTGATTGGAATATGAGTCGACCGAGTGAGAATGTTAGTCGACTGATTGAAATGCTAGTCGACCAACTGGACGATTAGGAAGACTGGATCAAGGATTGGTACAAACTTCATAACACGCATTAATCATCACACTCAAATGTAGTATGGTTGTTAATAGGTAAGCATTCCAATCGACTGACTAGATGTTCCAGTCGACCAACTCGTGGTTTGCATCAGTCAATAATTCATGAAATTTGTCTCCTCGTGTCATCGGGTTTGTGAAAACCCTATCCCATCCACTCCTATATAAGAGGGGTGTCCAAGCCTATCATGACAAGTCTCCTAATCTCAAACTTATGGTAACGCGAGAGCCAGAGGCATCTTACTCATAAAAGGGAGAGATAGCCAAAGGGGGAAAAGTCAATGCTAGTACGTTGACAACACGAGGGAAAACTTCTTTCCATCAGCTATAGTACAATGACAAGAGTTCTTGGCGGTCTGTGTGGACTACGTAGAGATGTGGAGGCCTTTTCCATCATGCTAGGAGGACATCAACTGCCATCCATGATGCTACACCAGGCGGTTATCGTTGATAACAGTCCAGGTGGTGCTTGAGAAATAAGTACATTGCAGCAAGAATTGTCACTGAACTTGCTCCTGGACTAGGTATATGCCTTGTAACCTTCCTTCTCATTTGTAGTTATTGATGTGATCCGGTGATTATGAGGAATATGAAAATAAAAGTTTTATTTCCGCTGCCAGCTATGATGCCATATATCCCTACAATGTAGTCTCTATCATAAAGTAGCATCTTCATATCACCCAAAAATAGGCAGGAAAGTGTGTGTAGCTAATCGAAAAGTCAAGATCATTCTAGAAGGAAATGTCAACCATGATCAAAAGGATTGGGCAAAGAAAATTAATGATGTTCTCTGACTTATAGAACAACATTCAAGACGCCTCTGGACACCACTCCATTCTGGCTGATTTGTAGAAAATCATGTCCCTCTCATACAAATGGGAACACAAAGCCTGGTGGGCCATCAAACAATTGAACTTCTATAGGAAAGAAGCTGCCAAGAATAGCCAATTATAGAAATAAGAACTTGAGGGACTCAGATTAACTGAGTGTGAGAATGCATTTGTGTGTGTGTGTGTGTGTGTGTGTGTGTGTTTGTATTTATGTTTACATATGTGTCCTAGCCCCTTAACTATACCATCATGCAAAGCAAAATGTTGTTTCTATAAACATTGTCCGAGTGCCCATTAATTTTTGAACCCACGATCTAACAACAACATGCTCACTAAGCCATTTGTGAAGTGTAATGTGTGTGTGTAATTGCATTTATAATAAACACGCTAAGCTAACATGTGGTGAGTGATAGATGAATTAACTCATGTTTATTTAGATGATGATCTTGAATCTTTAACTTTATTGACTCACTGCTTGTAAAAAGAACGACCTCCCAATCTTCATTCAAGATATAGGTAATCATTAATGCTTATTATTTATCGACATTATACATATAATTCATTTGTTCTTCTTGTGTCCCACCTCGCTGCATATCTAGACACATTTCTTTTTCCTGATGAGCCAGACCCTTCATTGTCAATAAGGGCTCGCAACAAAAAAAATTGGGTCGCACCAAGTGCACCATTACTTACCATCACCATCATATACTAGCTTGTATTTTCCTACTCATTTGGAATGTAATAAATGGTAGATTTTATGATGGCGACTCTCTACCTACCCATTATTATGCGGAGAACACATCCGTGCCTTTGCCGTGCCGGTATGCCCCTACATCGTTGAACTTGGGAAAACCTCTCTGTAGCTTCCATACAAAAGAATTATCCATCAGCTACTAGTACATAGCATTTAGTGTTCCACTTGCTGAATGGCCTATATAGAGCAGCTGCACCGCAGTTCCACTCTCCATCCTCAAAGGTAGCTACATCCACGATTCCCTCCACGTCGACGTTACAGCAATGTCGCAAAAGATGATGTGTTTCCTTGTCTTCTTCTTTTTGGCAACCCTGGGCAAGCAACCTCCTCTCGCCCATGCCATCTCCGGCTGCAATGGAACATGCCGAGACCTAAACGACTGCGACGGCCAGCTTATCTGCATAGGAGGCAAGTGCAACGATGATCCCGATCTCGGGACGCACATATGCAGTCCTCCCGCCTCCCCATCTCAACCTGGTGGATGCCGCTCATCTGGGACTCTCGTATGCAACGGTGTAGCCTACCCCAAATACACCTGCTCGCCGCCGGTGACCTCGTCCACCGAAGCGTTGCTAACCCTAAATGACTTCAGCGAGGGAGGGGACGGCGGCGCCCAATCAGAGTGTGATGAGCAGTGGCACGCCAACTCCGAGCGTGTTGTGGCCTTGTCCACTGGCTGGTACGCCGGGGGAAGTCGTTGTTTGAAGATGGTAAAGATCACCGCCAGGAACGGCAGAAGCACGACAGCCAAGGTGGTCGACGAGTGCGATTCCAGAAACGGCTGTGACAGTGAGCACGCAGGACAGCCGCCGTGCAGGAACAATATCGTGGACGGGTCGAAGGCCGTGTGGAACGCGCTTGGCCTCAACACTGGTGTTGGCGTTGTGCCGGTGACATGGTCCATGGCTTAAAGTCCAAGCCTTAATATCGTGCTCTGAGTGCCAGTTCCACTTTGCAGTTATTCTAAATAAGTAAGGTTCCGGAGCGTATGATCCGCTAAAAAGTACTAACCATATGTATCTCTTAAAATGTTGAATATATATGAATAGGTAAAATCTTTGACAGCCATAGTATATGACGCGTCCTATAAAAATTTTATAAGACAACCAATCACAATGAATTGTTTCTTTCTCACTCCTTTTTTAAAACTCGGATTCCCTAAAAAAATAAGAAGAGAAAATTGAAAAAAAATGTTCTATAACAAAATCTTATTGGATCTTACTAAATTTTCTATAGGACGCATCTTATAAAATAGGCGTCGAAAATCTTTATTTCTTTCATATACTTAGCTTATCCTATCATAGTTGACATTGTGTTTTTTAATGAATATTCGCCCCGTCAATTCATCTAAATACGGGGAAGACTATGGTTCAAAATTGAAGTTCTTTTAGCCTGAAGCTTTCCTGCAGTTAACACGACAGAGATGGACATCCTAACTTGTATCACATCTTGATTTCTCAAATTCTAAAAAGCTCCTACCCTTCGTGTGGGCTGATTTTATTATGGAATGGGTTTAGGATATGTAGAAAAACTATATATCACAATGTTTATAAATCATATACCAACATGTTTAAGTGTTAGTGAGTTGTATAGGACAAGTCGTATACTTGTTTTGTAAGATATCCAATGACATACATCATTTCTCTCTAACTCCTCTCCAAAATCCTATCGGATAGAAAGAAAAGGATTTCAACACTGTAATAGTGATAATTCCCACTTTTGGCTATTAACTATATACATTTTCACCTCCACTTGTCACAATTTTAGTTTACTCCAACGTCTTTGATTGCGTTTTTCTAAAAGCTTTGTTTAAATAAATCAACCGACTATCTTTGTCCAAATGAAGGCAAGAATAATGGGGTTTAGGTAATTCAATCCACTATTTTTTTCCCTGCATAACAAGCTCAACAGGGGTTGAAGTATTAAATCGAGCACAAAAACCACTCTTCTTCAACATTATATTCTTCTCTAACATATAAAATTGTTCATATCCCGTTTTAGGCTTCTCTGAGTACGACCAGGTCCCCAGCCCCAACAGCTGTGACATGTCCATTCTATGCCACATCTCCCAAAATCTAAAGTTATAGAAGCAGAAGGGCCGTTTCAACTCTTGTATCATCTCTAAGGACCATTCTGCCCTGAATAGTAGTTTCAAGCTGGAGCGACACTGCTAGCTGTTGCTTTGGGAAAAGCTTGGATAAGTTGACCTAGGACCTAATGGAGCTATTCTACTATGTGATTTTAGAACATAAATTGACTAACTGGTCCCTCTAGTTGGATCCATGAGAGAGGTACCTAAAGTATGTCCTGTCGTGATGGTAAAAAAATCTATTATAGTTTTCTTGAGATTTGCACATGTGAAAAATCCAATTCAGCCCATTGATCCATTGAAGCTGGAGAAACTTGGTCAATCCAGTTCCTTGTCTTTAAAGAGTTCATAACTTTGTCAATCCGGAGACTTAAAGCCAAGCCCTTCCAAAACTACTTAATCATATTAGTATTGCATTTACAGCCCATTATGTTTAACACATCAATTTTCATACATCCATGATGGAAAGTTTTATATGAAAATATAATTCTTAAACAAAATGCATATCCAGAATATGAGATATGTATTACTAAAATAGACATGGAAAAAATTATATTAGACTCTAATGTATTGAGTAATATAATAATCTCAAAAGTGGTTGAAATCATAAATTCAAGATCTAAAACTCTTAATTTGTTGGTCCAAGGGCATTATATAAACATACTTTGAGGAATGTCATATTTCCTATTATTCTTATGTATAAATACTATATTAAGTATTTATAGAATCATATGAGCTAGATCTATTGGAATGGACATATCACGTGTAAGGAGAAAAAAACTTGTAATTTACTCCAAAGCATAACATGTGGTGTAAAACACAGTCTATTCTATATCTTGTAGAAGGATTTATGTTTCTAAATGGATTTTTTGTCTTAGTTAGGTCCATAATATGCCATAGGATTTATTATCTTTTTAATGGTGAAGATCTAAAGGTGAAATTCTATTTTGTGTACCAATTTATGTTAGTGAATTCTTAGTCAAACTTGCACTTTGAATGAGATGGGATAGATCAAACTTTTAGTTTGACTAGGAACATCTTAACCAAAATGTACTTCGATGGAAGGGTAGTAAAATAGACCTAATATAAATATTCTAGTTGTTGTGTTGAATTGATACATTTTCCTATACACACAGGTCAAGAAATGATGGTCAAAGTACATCTGAAACGAAGTAATATTCTATTAGGGGTTAATATATCCATATTAGCTTCTCAATTTATGTTTTGAATTGATGCAATGAGTTAACAGAACAAAGATGCTTCTAAACACTCAAAATGTCTTCCCTTGATTACTCCTAATACATTCCTAACAATAAGGGACATATTTATTCACTTTAACACACATTTATCCAGAAAATTCAACTGAGAAAATATGTTGGTAATGTTGTTTTACATAATCTAACAGTGTGCCCAAGTAGATATTCTCCACTGGTTTCCATAATATTACCAATACTTTTGAGTAGCTCATTATCAAATCTTATCATGCGTACATTGTATAATTTCCTTCTTTCAATTACATTCTCTTATGCTTATGTCTCCTAGAAGTTATTCAAGGTTAAAAAAGTGGCAAGCACTCTAGAAGCACCAATGGTCCTCCTTTGATCCATAAAAGAGGATGAGAAGTGGTAACGTTACTTTGGCCAAAAATAAAGACAAAATATGTATGATATCCTAAGGCTAAGAGAGAGAGAGAGAATGAGAGAGTCAGGCTAGAATACACTTGAGTGTATTCAGAATAGAATACACTCATGTAGTTTTTCATGATGCAATATTTTTTTCAAAAATCTAATCCATTTATCTTCTTAAACATCTTGTGAATAGCGTATACACAAAGTTTGAGCACATTTGGATATTTATAGGTCATGTTATAAAGACCACAAAAATTATCCATTTCAAATTAGTTTCGCGCGTCGATTTTGTTTCCCTTTGATGAGTGACTTACACTCATCCAAATGGGCTCAAAATTTGTATGTAACCTAGTTATAGTATGACAGTGAAGATCAATGGTTTACATTTTGCAAAACAATAATCTTGATATGAAAACACACTTGAGTGTATTCGTGTGATCTATACACTCGAGTGTATTCTAGCCTGACTCTCTCTATATATATATAATTGTACTTTCAACTATTTCAATAAAGTTTGTTTACCATACCGAGTGGTTCAAAATCCCTCTAGGCTTAGATCAAGAAACATTTGTTGTCACTCAACCAAGTGAAATAAATATGTTCATCCTTTTTTCTTCCTCCTTTTTTGGTTGCGTTTTTCAAAAAACATTTTTACTATACATCTTCTTTTTTTAGAATTTCATAATCGACTTTATAGTCTATTCACCCCCCTCTAGACTATATTGTCAATTAAAATCAGTGTAGGGATTTGAGGTACCTTCTAAATAAGATAGAAGTATGAGAGACAATATTATGAAAATTCCTAACTTGAAAGGAGTTCACAACTACTACCCCAAGCCTTCACTCTTTGATGAAACAAACTATTTGTATTAGAAGAGGAGGATGCAATTTCTATACAAATAATCACCATGGTATATGAAGACAGTTGAAAACAAATACGATCCCCCTAAGATTCCAATCAAAGAATGTGATGAAGAAACGACTAAACTCAACCTAATATAGAAGCAATAAGTATTTATTATTCCATAATTTTTTATTATTAATAAGTTGTTTTGTAGAAACATGGATATGTATTGGCAAAGAAGTATAGTGAATACACTATATTGTACATGTGAAAAGGATACATTATAAAAATTATACATGTGTAATACATACAAAAACCCAACTATTTTTCAGCTTGGATACTCAGGCCCTTTACATTCTCTATAAAAGACTTAGGAGAAGCATTCCATATTTTACGGATCAAGATATATAGAGATAGTTAAAGAAGGCTTCTTGGCCTAAGACAGAGCACATACATTGACAAAGTGCAGAAATGGTTCAGCACGGAGAACTCAAAGAAAGGAAACTTACCCATGTCTCATGGCGTTAGTATCTCTAGAGCTTAATGTCCTAGTTATTGTGAAAAATGGGAGTGCATAAATAAGATGCCATATGCATCTGCAATTGGATCTGTCATGTACACAATGTTATATACTCACCCTGATGTCTCATATGCCTTGAGTATAACTAGTAGGTATCAGTCATATCCTGATGAAAGTCACTAGACTTCCATAAATAATATCCTTAAGTACCTGAGAAGAACTAAGGATCAGTTCCTTGTATACGGTGGTGAGGAAGAGTTGGCGGTAAAGGATTACACCGATGCAAGCTTGAAAACTAACAAAGATGACTATAGATCACAATATGGATTTGTATTTTGCCTTAACAATGGAGCTATAAGCTATAAGAGTTCCAAGAAAGAGAGAGTTGTTGATTCTACAACAAAGTTTGAGTATATTACTACATCCAATGCAACAAAGGAGGTTGTTTGGGTCAAGAAGTTCATTTCTAAACTTGGGGTGGTTCAAAGAATCAGTGATGCAGTACAACTATATTGTGACAACAATGGAGCTATTGCACAAGCTAAGGATTCCATATCACATCAGCATTTTGAGCACATACAACAAAAATTTTGTCTCATATGACAGATAATATAGTGAGGAGATATGAAGATTTGGAGAGTACCAATTTAAAGCAATGTGGCTGACCCCTTAAAAAACACTTTCATAGTTGAAGCATGAAGGTCATGTTAGATCACATGGGATTAAGTTCATGAGTGATTGACCCTAAGTACAAGTGAGAGTCTGTTGGTATGTAAGACTAGAGAGATAATCACATGATGATTGTATGACATATCTTGTAAACTATTTTATTAATAATAAAATCAATCTTCATTTATATGTTTGTTCAGTTGTGAGATAATGATGTAATATATTTAACATATAAAGAATGATTTTACTCAATTATGTATGTCTTCATGTTGAGGTCATGAGCAATGAGATCATAGAAATGATAAGAGTATGTGCATCCTTGTTATGTACCTTGTAAGATGTTACTGTTGAAGGTGATATACAACAATAATACATAGAACTAGAGCGTGTGTTGGTTGATGACAATATCTAATTAGTCATGATATGTGATATCAAATCAAACACATAGGTACTTGTTAGAGATGAGTGTATCAAATAGACACACTTTGAGAGTGATGCATGGAAACTATTTAATGGTAGTCAGAATCATCTATCATAGTGATGGTGGTGATTTTGGTCGATTTTGGTTCTTAGACCTAAAATCACTACACCCATCACATGTTGTTTGATGTACTTTGACATCATCCAACATGACCTGGAACAAGGGTTACCATAAAGGGGATTCTTAGATACATTGTGATACATGGGGATGACTGTGAATGATGTAGATGGGATTTGTCCCTCCTACTAGAGTTGATGTCCTGGCCACTTGATAGGTGAGACTGAGAAATGTATGGCCAATATGTATGATATGTGAGCTCACATGTATCTCATATAGTCTGCTCTAGTTCAAGAAACATCTATTAAACATTGAAGAGGATGAAGATTCATGCTTCAAGTTATATCTAGATATCAGTGATAAAGGAAGTATATAATCACTATACCACTAATCACTGATTGTAGGTGGAAATTATTCTGCAGATTTTTAATCACTTGGGTACCAATGATGTCTTGCTAGATACCACTCATTGTTTGTGATGTCATAAATTGGTTATGGACATTTCATTGCCAAAGTAACTTGGGACCTATAGGGTCACACATAGGATACACTTGGAAAAGTAGTTTACTTATGAATATGGTTTAAACTTGATGACTAAAGTGTTAGATATTCACTTTAAAAAATATTGTCTATCAGAAATTAGAAACAACCGGTACAGTAAGTGAACCAATCAGTTCAAGTATATGAACTGACTGGTTCAGGTTATGAACAAACCGGTTAGTTGATCAATGAGACTGTACCAAGGATTGATGTTAACGTCATGTTGTGCATTAATGGAATAATAAAAGACAATATGATTGCGAATGAGAAACATGGTGAACTGATTGATTCAAATGTTGAACCAGTAAACTCACCTATGAACCGATTGGTTCAATGGTGAACCGACCGGTTCATGGTTCGCAAGCTCTAGAAAATTTATGAAATTCCCTCTCTTTGACCCCCAATTGATCTGGAAACCCTATCCATGACCCTCTTATAAATACTAGGGTTGTAGAGGCTTTTAGTAGACACAACTATAAGCTTTGGCAATTGTTGTCTTCTCACAGTTGTGGCAACATGAGAACCTGAGCAAGTCTTATCCATAAAAGGGAGAGACTGCAAGGGTGAGACAATAAGAGAGAGTGTGTTGACACCAGCATGTTGACTAGAAGGGACAACTCCAACTTATCTTTTCTAAAAGAACAATAATAGTTCCTGGTGGTCTGTGTGGACTACTATTTAGATGTGAGGAGACCTTTGTTGCCCGTCAAGAGGACGTCGTCAACCGCCGTTCGTGGTGATATACCAGGAGGACGCCGTCGACTGTCATCCAGGTGAAATTTGACAAATAAGCACGTGATCTACTTTTTAAAGAGCAAATGGCAAGTAAATTTTTCATTTTTTCTGCCATATTTGAAGTTATATTTCCCTACAAAACATCGTTGTAATTATTTAGTATAGAAAGTAACTATTTTGTAAAAAGAATGATTATAGTATAAAAAATATAATTGTTTCTCATACGATGTAATATATTATATCAAAGAGTAATTACGTGGTAGAGGAAGTAACTACTAGTTTTGGAGAGTAAATTTTTGCCACGAATAGTAACAGAGAGCCTTCCAAAGTGACAAATCAATTATAAAAAATAACATACAAATGTAGGTTATGGAAAAAAATGTATTCATATTCATACCATCATAGTGTGGTGTTACACCTTTATGTAATGAAATTTTTGTCTTTACAAAGAAGATATTGTAGAAATTAATGGAATGATATTATTCTTATTCATATATTATATCATTTTTATCTTTTTTATTATTTTTTTGTGAATTTTAAACATCCTAATAACACTAAGTTGCAACTTATTGGATATATATATATACATATACACACACACAGATATATATATATATATATATATATATATATATATATATATATATATATCATAGGGAACAAAAATATAAACAATACACTAGTTCAAGGAGACCATATGTATGTCATATATCCTAGTATCATAATCAGTCAGCAATAACTAAATTTTTCCTTCTTGGAGTAAAGAGTACAACATGTAATATGTAGATCTTGATGAATATATAAGACCAAGCCTTGAAAGTGTCGATCGAATCACATGTTCAAGTTGTTACATGTATGTATGATAAGTGGGCAAGAACTTGTCCCCAGTTCAAAGTCTCTATTAATAGGATTATATTCAAAATTTTGGGCTAGATACATTTGTAAGATACGCTCATAATCGTCATTATATAGTTTGAGTGAGATATTTCCGAGGCACAGGCACCAATTTTCCATAACTGTGGGGACGAGTCTGTTTGATGAATTTTTCAGGAAAATACAATTGAAATGATCATTAGGTTTACTAGTATTGATCTAAATTTAGTGCCATCATACCTGCTTTATCTTTCTTATCATATGAAAGATCTAGTTAACAAAAAGAGCATTGTTGTTTTGCAACTCAAGAGATTTTATTATGTTTTTTCTCTTGTATAGTTGGATCTTGGTGACCTTGAGGAGGTTATCCAATCAAGGAAAGTTGTAAAGCTTACATCAGAGTTGGTTTTCAAGATAAATTTAGCTATGCCATCCACTATAGTATTGTAATTTCTAGAAATATAGTTGATTGAGTAGTTAAGGTAGTTCTTTAGCTCAATGCAAGAACATACTTGGGCCTTGCGTTTAGGAGGGATTGTGATTCCCCGATGCACCACGAATAAGATGACTCAAAGCCAAAAATGGAAAACAACACTATGTAAGAGAATTACTAGAAAACACAGGAAATTAAAATAGATTTCATTAAAGCAGCATAAGCCAAACAACTTATAGCAGATGAGTCCACAAGGTCTGCCACATGCAACACATAACATATCACATGGTACTTACATCACTCTAGGTTAACATTCATGTCATCAACCTATTACATAATATACAGATCCCACATATAAAAAAGACAAAAACCTCGTATCAATCACATAACCACAAAACATCTCAAAAACACCCAAGGACCTTAGTGTACATGGATGACTCTAGGACTCTAGCACCAAAAGACTAGCAGAACATACAAACTTATCATCTACTGCTCTTGCTTCTCCTCTTCCTTAGTTGTATGATCACCACTTCATCGTGCATGGACACCTAAAAGATTTGAGAACCTATAGGGTGATACCAAACGTCCCAACGAGAGATATAACTCTCCGCCAATGCTCTTAAAGAAAAATAAGCTAAGAAGGTGTAACAACAGACTAGCAAGTTAAGTAGATTCATCTAAATGATATGTATATAACATGTCAAGTAGATTAAATAAGACTAGGTAGCCACCAATGAGTAATAGGATCAAGTTATATTCTAAAAAGGAATACGAAGAACATGCATAAAAATTGATCTCTCTTACCATCATATCATTCAAAAAATCAATAAAATGACAAGGCAAAGGCTCAACCAATATGAGACGTATGTCACCCTAAGCACATACACTACACGGTTGTATTACATATTTTATTATGCCCCAAGGATTTGAGTCGTACCACCCAAATATAACCGCCCCCTACGAAGGACAACTGACGGTGCCATACAAGGTCCATGGAGGAGCCAGAATTGATGACCTCTCCACACCCCTTGGTCAGCAGAAGAGAACACTTGTAGAGACATAAAAGATCAACTGCTAAAGGTGACATATAGTCATACAAGAATTGGATTACGCATGGCCGTCCATATAAAAACACTTATCCCACCTTAGTACTAGTAACACCACTAAAAAGAACATACTCATGCATGGTCGTTCTTAAATGAAGGAGTGGCTCATGCATGGCCATCCATATCACAAGGAGATAGGCTCACGCATGGCCATCTCACACAACATGTAATTAAGGATGCAATGAGATACTCAACTTGCACCCCGCATATTCAAAAATATGTGGTTCGAGTTAAACTTGTTTCACCAATCTAGTAATTAAATCTGACATTGGAATATATCTATGGCACAGGGAAACTACATGATTAGGTTTCACTTGATTAGTTAGACAATTGGGTGACTTTTAGCATCAATCAAATTACAATATATAATGCTAAACAAACTCTACAAGAATAAGGGTGTGTTGAAACTCTAGAAGATATAAAATGTAAAAGGTATGTACTTATCATACAATCACTGCATGATATTCATTGTTCTTCCATTCACAAGGGGAGCACCAAAGTCACATATCACCAAGGGCTGTCAATCCCTTAATCACATCACTTGAGGAAATCACCTCTCAAAAGGCATCAATCCATCGCCATGTCATATGACCTATCGCGTTAAGACCTACATATTCCTCATCACATCACGCCTCATCAGTCTACATAAGCACCACTATGTATCATATAATCATCACCATAACGTATACAAGCCATGGAATACATATCAAATGCAAGCTTAGGGCTTATAAACAAGAAAGAGAAAACATTATACATGATGAACAGCTCATGAGAGAGAGATCAAACACATACTTTAGCATTAGAGTTAGGGTTCCAAACTTTAGATAATTAGGGTTTTGTAGGTACATACAGGTACTAAACCCTACATATAGTGTCATGGAACCATTTGTTACCCTAAGCCCACACTCCTAATGGCTACAAAGCCAAAGGTGAGTGGACCTGGGTGTTCGTCCCAGGAATGGATCACATAACATATGCATGAATAAAACCTAAAACAAGAACCAGATAAGAGATAATGAGATATTAAACATGGATACAAGAGACATGTACCCATTTCTAGATTTAAGTATACCCATTGGTGTTTCATTTGAGATCTTAGAGTCTTGAGTGTAGTGGATCTTCATTTGGCAACTACAAATTTGATAAACATAATATATTAATGCTAAATCATTAAGTACGCTATGAAAAGGCATGTAAACAGTTTAAGAGTACTATAAAAGTTTGCTTGGCTAGAAACATCATATAAGCAAGAAGATGAAACAAGGCAAGAACAACTAACAACATTCTTTTATCAAAAGCATATTTTAGGTGTATTTCCATTACATTCAACAACATATTATGGACATTGACCAACTTCCCATTGGAAGGGTCTGTAAGGGTGCTCAAGATTAGCTACCCTTTTCTTGACATGGACATCCTTATCTTTACATCTCAAGTAATATGCCCAACCTTGTGACCTTACCCCGAGAATACAGGCAGGTACACTAGGTTTGTATAATGGACAAGTTTAATTATGTTCAAGATTTGTTCAACATATTTCAAGCAAAATGAACATACTAATCATTGGGAACAAGTAATTCAAACAAGTAATTAACTAGCCAAGGATTTATACTAGCATACATACAAACAATCCAATACCATAGTAGGGTCAAAAGAGTAAGCGTACCTTGCGAGTAGAGTACAATATCAAGCATTGATTTTAGAGAACCATAACTAGCACTTGATTAGATCTTAGCAATGGAGTCAACATAGAGATCCTAACATTTTAAAGGAGTGCACTTGGATTAACATCAACAAGATAAGGTATCATTAAACATCATAATAATGGTTGGATGTGTCACCTAGATCTAGGTATCATTTACTTCAACATTGTTTTCAATATCTCAAACTAGTCATACATAGGCATTAGCAAGAAACATAGTACATCATGGGTTCATTAGTACTTAGGGTGACACATCAAAACTAGATCAGGGATACATATTAGAGTCCATGATCTTAAAATGAATCAACCATAAGATTTGAGCAAGTTTAACATAGGCATCAATATTGGCAAAACTAGTAATATGAGTCACAATCATGCAGGAATGTCATCATCCAGGTATATATGGGGTCTACTTGAGTTAAGAGTCATTAATATCACTAACATTCTGATTTTAGATCATTACATAACGTGGATGATCCTTCAAGCAAGACCTGTACAAGATTAGAGATTTAGATATACACATGCACACTAGATCACATATCAAGCCAAGACTTGGGCATTTAGCGACATAAGCACACAAGAAATTTCCAAAATTTGTATAAGGATACAAGACATTTAAGGTTACTAATTTCAGGCCATATAAACATCATTGAGTATCTTTAGATTGATAAAAGCGTAAAGTTTAACATTCATAACAAAAGTGCACATAAGACGACATACTAGGACACATTAAGAATAACAAGGTCATCATTAGTGTCCAAGAAGGGTCATGATAGAAAGAGATAGAAATTGAGGGTGAAATCTACTGATTTAGAAAAAACTTAGATATCTGAATCACATTTGAACAAGTTTGATCATTAAAGAAGTGGTCTCTTTCATAAAAGCCCATTTTAGGTCATATATGCAACATTAGACCATTATAGGGTATAAGGATGGATCAAGTTCGAATCATTATGCATAAAGATGTACAAGATAATAATATTAGTCTATAATCATGTCTTGGGGCATAAAAGATTAACACCATGCATTCAATTAGCTAGGATAATCATCTTAAAAAGGCATGAAAAGCATGTATTTTGGGATATCAACAGAATAGAAACATAAATTTAGAAGTTGAAAGTATTTTTATTAGATAGAGCTCGTTTTTCAAATCAAAAATCATATATTATATGTTGCATTAGGCCTAGGGAGTTGTGAGATATAACATTCCAAAGATTCACCTCAAGAACAGTAGTTCACGACCATTTCTTATTGATCTGAGCACCCAAAAGAGGCAACATAGTCAAAGTGGTGCCTTCACTTGGGCTTGTTGCTAGTAGGCTGGCTTATTGGGCCCCTCACTGCACGTCATCAACAATCCAGCCCAACGATGATGGCTCCAGTTGGCGGTTGATTCCTATCGCCCTTCATGGCTGGAGGTGACTCGCACCCACTCCCATGCGATCCCCTACTACCGGCGCACACTCCCCATTGCCACATCGAGCTACACACGAGGTGACAACCCATTGCCAAAGCTGCTCGCCGGAGCCCAGGGACAGAAACAACCACGGGAGTGGGGTAAGGCAAGGAGGTGTCAACCTGCCTCGAGGAAGCGTGCAAGCACAGATCTTAAGCTTTTTGTGCCCTAGGAGGGTAGCTGTAGTGGCACCCAAGATGCCTTGTGTGGAGGCACTAGCTAGGGCTGCAAAGAAGGAAGGAGGTGGTTGGGTGAATAGGGTTTGTGAAACAAGGGGAAACACTTGTTAAGGAGTGGGGGGAGAAGTTTTATAGGCGAGAGGAGTGGCAATTTTGCCTCAAGTGGCGGGAAAAAGTGGCACCCAAAGTGGGGAGTAGGTGGCCGTCAGCGTGGTTCATGCTGGTGGATAGTACAAATGATGAAGACAGACTCGCAACCGTTGAATTGGGGCAAAATCCATGGCCCAAGGATCTAAAAGTTTTGGTACACGACCAAGAAATTAAAGCATTTGATTGGTCCAATAAGGGAGTTGTGGATCGTTGGAGGGAGGAAAAAGGGAAAGAGGATCGCGTGAGTGGGATGTTGACCCCTTGGATTCAGCCCAAAAGGAGCCATATCGATTTAGAACAAGATTAAATCAAGGGAAAAAAGGTAACTTGAAAGACCCCTAACTTGGGATATGAGTGTCCAAATGAGGTGATTTTTGCTTCATTGAAAAGATAATCAAATACTCTATAACATGAGATACATAACATAGAAAGAAGAGATCACTTAAAGGATTAAATTTTGATTTCAATAATAAGATACATCAAAACTCAAATTAGAGTCATTAATAAGTAAAAAGTGATATTTAATTGAAGCTAACTTGTTAATTGAACATAAAATAACACAAAGTCATCAAATTGAGGCGAGGTAGGATAATGAATATAATATAGAATTTAATTAGTCAAGGTGTACATAAGTTGAGTGAGAGAGAAAAATCTAGGTCATCACATCCTCCCCACCTTAAAAGGAATTTTGTCCCCAAAATTAAATCAAGTAATTAATTGAGATTAAATTTTCCTACTCAACATCAAGGTTGTCATTGGATACTCATCAGGTATCCTTACCACTTACAATATCCATTTCATTCCAAAATCAAGCAATCAGACATCATTGTCACAACATAGTCACAACAATCATTGAATTAGGGAGATCGTCATATGAGACAAAAATCAGGAGAGTTCATCATATAGATCACATATTTGGAGAGATCACATGTTTAGGTCAAAGGATAGAGCTCTTGGAATCAAGAGTAAAGAATGACTTTTATTCCCAACATTCAAGGCCCTAGCTTCTACATTGTCCTAGGTGGGGTTATACATCCATGATCGAGAATTCATGTTTCAACAATTCAAGACAAACATCATATTTCAACATCATAATTTTGTGCTCAAAATCAATGGAAGGTCCCACCCTAGTCCACATGGAGCTCACCCTTAAGTCAAAGATCGAGTGAAATGACATAGTTATAATTTCAAATTTTTGATATTTGGGAACACAACAGTCATTAGTCATATATCAAGGGTGATCATAAGATACAAATAGGGTGATCATAGGATTCTAATCAAGATAGTTAATCATGAGTCAAGATTTCATACATCACCATGGAAAGTCAAGTTTGGACATCAAATTCATAAGTGTAAACATCCCAAAACTAGGGTTTAGATTCCTAATTCGAACTTAGGGGTGATCATTCATCTGTATACAACAAACGAGAAACAATTGAGAAAATTTTTGAGAATTATGCAACATTTCCTGGCGTTAATATCGAGTTTATTTTTCATGGTGTTCAAGGTTGATGAATGATCTACTCCTAGGACTTTCTAGGAAACTAACAACTAACTATGGACAACAACATCATATTGTAAGATCACATCAAACCGAGATTCAAGATCAAGTATTAATATCGTCATGGATTTGACCTATTAGAGAATTAGGTCAAGAAATCAAAATAGTATGAAAGGGGTAACCTTTATAAACTCTAAATAATCCATAAGGTGAGAATTTATAGGTAGTGAAAATAAAGATGTGACCTAGGTTAGGGGAGTCATAAGTCAAATGCTACCCTGATCTAGCACATTAGTCCATAATAATCATGAGTCATTGAGCATATCCAAATAGGGCGAGTATCAACTATCACATCATATTTTATAGGGTCACAAGTAAAACATAAAGATCATAACAAAGAAATCATATTTCAAGATTGAGGTCATAATTGTGTTCCCTTCCTTTCATGTTCAAGGTAAGGGTATATTTAGAAATCTAAAAGTCAAATTGGGAACTTGAGAGTTTGAGCATAACAGTGCAAGAGTGATATCCATGGCCATCTTGTTATTAGAAATAGAGATTACCAAGAGGCATAGGGATTAATAGGGAATATGCCTCTTGTATCAAGGTCCTTCATCATGCTTTTAAAAGTCCAACAGCTTAGTCATTCCACGGCGTAATCATCGTTCATGTCAAAATAGGGGAGAAACTTGTTCATTCATGCTTGAGGTTTAGTCAACAATAGGGCATCATGGATTAAATCAAATAGGGACCTCATCAAACATGAGGTGTATAACATTAGTTCCTCCTTATTCACCATATCAAAATTTTACCTCAAACATTGAAACTATGTAGTCTAGATTTGGAAAAGTTGAGTTAATCATGATCTGAGATGTCATACATGAGTGCTTAATTCTAGGAGTATTTTATTTAGTCATAATTGAGTTTTCACATTAAGGTTATATGATGGCATCATAATTATTTTACTCAACTTTTGTCAATTTTATTTAAATTCTAGTTTTCCCTATACATAAGATACCCATAATCGAGATATCATGTGATTGATAGTCACGAGTAGAAGAATCACATGAGGTCATGAGAAGCTAACTAATCATCTAATGGGTATCTTCGGGTAGTCCTTAAAGAAGAGATGAGATGCTAGAAGACTCTCTAGGTTGTGGGGTATTGGGTTATAAAACATGCATAGAGGGCATGTGATTTCTCTGATACCATTTCTCAAGGAACCGTTTGTTACCCTAAGTCCACACTCCTAATGGCTACAAAGCCAAAGGTGAGTGGACCTGGGTGTACGTACTTAGAATGGATCACATAACATATGCATGGATAAAACCACAAACAAGAACCAGATAAGAGATAATAAGATATAAAACATGGAGACAAGATACATGTACCCATTTCTAGATTTAAGTATACCCATTACTAAAACATTAAGTACGCTATGAAAAGGCATGTCAATAGTTTAAGAGCACTATAAAAGTTTGCTTCACTAGAAATATCATATAAGTAAGAAGATGAAACAATGAGAGAACAACAAACAACATTCTTTTATCCAAAACATATTTTAGATGTATTTCCATTATACTCAACAACATATTATGGTAGCTTCCCATTGGAAGGGTCCATAAGGGTGCTCAAGATTAGCTACCCTTTTATCGACATGGTCTGCCTTATTTTGACATCTCAAGTAAGATGCCTAACCTTACGCCCTTACCCTAAAATATAGGCAGGTACACTAGGTTTGTATAATGGACAAGTTTAATTATGTTCAAGGTTTGTTCAACATACTTCAAGAAAACGAACATACTAATTGTAGGGAACAAGTAGCTCAAACAAGTAATTAACTATCCAAGCATTTATATGAGAATACATACAAACAATCCAATACCATAGTAGGGTCAAGAGAGTAAGTGTACCTTGTGAGTAGTGTACAATATCAAGCATTGATTTTAGAGAACCATAACTAGCACTTGATTAGATCTTAGCAATGGAGTCAACATAGAGGTCCTAACATTTTAAAGGAGTGCACTTGGATTAACATCAGAAAGATAAGGTATTAGTAAACATCATAATAATGGTTGGATGTGTCACCTAGATCTAGGTATCATTTCCTTCAACATTGTTTTCAATATCTCAAACTAGTTGTGCATAGGCATTATAAAGTAGCATAGTACATCATGGGTTTATTAGTAATTAGGGTGACACATCAAAACTAGATCAGGGATAGATATTATAGTCCATGATCTTAAAATGGAGCAACCATAAGATTTGAGCAAGTTTAGTCAACATAGACATCAATATAGGCATAACTAGTCATATGAGTCACAATCATGCAGGAATGTCATCATTAGGGTATCGATGGGGTCTACTTGAGTTAGGAGTCATTAATATCACTAACATTATGATTTGATATCATTAAATAACATGAATGATCCTTCAAGAAAGACTTGCACAAGATTATAGATTTAGATATCCACATGCACACTAGGTCACATATCAAGCCATGACTTGGGTATTTAGCCACATAAGCACACAAGAAAGTTCCAAAATTTGTATAAGGATACAATACATTTAAAGTTATTTATTTCATGCCATATAAACATCATTGAGTATCTTTAGATAGAAAAATCATAAAGTTTAACATTCATCACAAAAGTGCACATAAGACCATATTTGGACACATTAAGAATAACAATGCCATCATTAGTGTCCAAGAAGGGTAATGATGTAAAAGGATAGCAATTGGGGGTGAAATCTACTAATTTAGAAAAACCTTAGATAGATGAATCACATTTGAACAAGTTTCATCATTAAAGAAGGGGTCTCTTTCATAAAAGCCCATTTTAGGTCATATATGCAATACTAGACCTTTCTAGGAAATAAGGATGGATCAAGTTCAAATCATTATGCATAAAGATGTATAGGATACTAATATTAGGCTATAATCATGTCTTGGGGCATAAAAGATTAACATCATGCATTCAATTAGGATAATCATCTTAAAAATGCATCAAAAGCATGTATTTTGGGATATCAGCAGAATAGAAACACAAATTTAGAACCTAAAAGTATTTTTATTAGATAGAGCTCACTTTTTTGATAAAAAACATATATTATATGCCATATTAGGCCTAGGGAGTTGTGAGATATAAATTCCAAAGATTCACCTCAAGAACAGTAGGTCACAACTGTTGCTTATTGATCTGAGTGTCCAAAAGAGGCCACATAGTCAAAGAGGTACCTTCACTTGGGATCATTGCTAGTAGGTTGGCTTATTGTCCCCCTCATTGCATGTGATCAGCAATCTAGCCCAACAATGATGGCTCCGGTCGGCAGTTGATTCCTATCGCCCTTCGTGGATGGAGGTGACTCGTGCCCGCTCCCACACGGTCCCCTACTGTCAGCGCATGCTCCCCATCACTGCATCGAGCTGCAAGTGAGGTGACAACCCATTGCCAAAGAAGCTTGCCAGAGCCCAGGGATAGAAGCAACCGCAGGAGTGGGGTAAGGCAAGGAGGTGTCACCCTGCCTCGAGGAAGCGCGTAAGAAAAAATTTGAAGCTTTTGGTTCCCTAGGAGGGTAGCTACAGTGGCACCCGAGATGTCTTATGCGGAGGCACTGGCTAGGGCTGCAAAGAAGGAAGGAGGTTTTTGGGTGACTAGGATTTGTGAAACAAGGGGAAAAACTTGCCAAGGAGTCGGGGGAGAAGTTTTATAGGAAAGAGGAGTGGCAATTTTGCCTCAAGAGGCAGGAAAAAGTGGCACCCAAAGTGGGGAGTAGGTGGCCGTCGGCATGGTTCATGCTGGTGGATAGTACAGACGATGAAGACAGACTCACAACCGTTGGATTGGTGCAAAATCCATGGCCAAGGATCTAACAGTTTTAGTGGGCGACAAAGAAATTAAAGCATTTGATTGGTCCAATAAGGGAGTTGTGGATCGCTGGAGGGAGGAAAAAGGGAAAGAGGGCCACGTGAGTGGGCCGTTGACCCCTTGGATTCGGTCCAAAAGGAGCCATATCGATTTAGAACAAGATTAAATCAAGGGGAAAAAGGTAACTTGAAAGACCCATACCTTGGGTTGTGAGTGTCCAAATGAGGTGATTTTTGCATCATCAGAAAGATAATCAAATCCTCCATAACATGAGATACATAACACAACAAGATGAGCTCACTGAAAGGATTCAATTTGTATTGCAAGATTAAGATACATGGTATGCATCAAAACTCAAATTAGAGTCAGAAATAAGTAAAAAGTGATATTTAATTGAATCTAACTTGTCAATTGAACATAAAATGACTCAAAGTCATCAAATTAAGGGTGAGGGGGGATATTGAATATAATATAGCATTTAATGAGTCAAGGTGTACATAAGTTGAATGAGAGAGAAAAATCCAGATCATCACATATAACATCTCCCACATTCGTGGAATAATTAGGGTTAAGAAGTATGATTAAGATTAAGAAGTATCTATCCACATAGCACTATATGTGGCTCAAACATTACTCATATATATACATGGATTAGGTACTCGAGCATATGTCACCACCATACCTCAACTATGTGTAGCGACCACCACCAGCCTGGGTCATGGCCACTCACCAAGAACATGTCACGACCACCATCACCCAAGGTGTTACGACTGCGGCTAACCTTCCTCATGTCGTGACCGAAACGCACCAAGGGAGTATCAAGTCTTGTCCCACAAGAAACTAGGTCACATTTAGCTAGGGTTAGGGTGTAACCAGCCAAGGTAAAACATATGTTGCGATCCAAGGGCAAGAACCATCTCGGCCAACGACAAAGGCATGGGTCATATTCAACACAAGAGAAAGTATTCATCAGAAACAAAAGGAAGGTCCTACCAAGTCAAGGTAGGACAAAATGGCACACAGATAAGGCATCCCAACTGAAAAGGCTCATGGGTCGCGACCAACCAAGGTGTTGCGACCGTGACACCGAAAGAGAAGACCCATTTTGACGCCAAAGACAAAATGTGGTGTTATGACCGTGACTAAAACCAATGCAAATGTAGCGTTATGACAACGACCAAATCCAGGGCAAATGTGACATTACGACTGCAACCCAAAACCTCAAGCTAAAGAGATGTTGTAACTAAAGACAAAACAAGGCATGGTGGCCACTAAGGGTCAATCCACCCTCAAGACCAAGAACCACGGTCAAACCAAGGTGAAAATAGAGATAAATTTGTAATAAAAATAGGTGATCCAATAAGGGAAACTCATCCTAACCATAGAGGAAAAAACCTCATGCAAAACTTTCATCAAACCCTAAAACAAACTTCATAAAACCACCATGAAAAGGAACCCCCAAAAAAGATAGAAGTCATGATCTTCACCTCCAAAACTGACCCAAGACTTGATAGAACACTAAAACACTTGATCATCATGCATGCAGCCAAACAATGGTCAAGAAGGAAGGAAAACCACCATGACCCACAAACACCAAAATCGGGTACAAAGGAAATTAGGGTTTCAAATTACATCCAAAAAAATCATGATCTCAACATATTCCAAGCTCTAAGGTTTATCAAAATCCATTAGCATGCTAAGGAAACATTTAGAGGGATAAAATAGTAGCATGCAAGCATAAAGAGTGCAATAATAAATGATGTTAAGGATATATAGAATGTCTTAAGGAAGATCACTCCAAATAAGGAAAGCTCCAAGCACACGATCACCAAGGAAGATCAAGCTCCACCAAAAGCTCCACTTTCGGCCACAAGGTCATCTCAAGAAAGAGGAAACATCAAGGTCGAAGGATAGGTCAGGAAGGAGCTTACTCTCAAGAATGACCACC
Organism: Alisma plantago-aquatica; assembly: GCA_963693085.1. Classification (NCBI taxonomy): domain Eukaryota; kingdom Viridiplantae; phylum Streptophyta; class Magnoliopsida; order Alismatales; family Alismataceae; genus Alisma; species Alisma plantago-aquatica. The sequence goes on along the minus strand of OY856411.1, from coordinate 910,922,603 downwards.
ACATCAAAAATGGTCTAGGGCTGGGAAAAAGGAATAAGATGGGGTAGAAGATCAAAAGAAACATTAATAAGGAAGACAAACACTCACCAAGGTTGAACATGACCATGGTTCACCACAAAAAGTGCTAGGGGTTGAACCCCCTCCAAAGCACCAAGGACAAATCCTTCTTGCTCCACCAAGCTCCAAGATTGTCTAAGCAAAGAAGGTGAAGAGAATGGCTTAAAAAGATCACTTGCATGGAGAGAAGAGGGTTTATATAGTAAAGGAGGAGAGAGGTAGGGCAAGGGATGAGGTGTCAACGAAAGAAGGCCCCAAAAGGATACTTCTCCACTTCAAGAAACTAACATGCAACCACATAAAGCCCACATGAAAGAGATGGTGATACACTATAGGTTGGATCTCGACCACTTAGGCCACCCAACCCTCATGTCATGACCGCAACACACCAAGGGAGCCACCCATGGTCGCGACACACCACCAATGACCATCAGGTCACGACACAAGACCACCACAAACCCTAGATCGAGACAATCTACATAAAAACACCCATCTCAACCCAAGACACCCAAGACCATCTCGGTCATGTAAACCATACCTAGGGGAGGTGTCTCAACTGCTAGAACCTCCAACCAGACCCTAGGTCATGACCTAGGTTGAAACAAACCAACAAGGGTCACAAGGTCAAGACACACCAAACCCTAGAAAACCCTAATCACCACTAAGGGCGACATCACTAAACCAAGGGTCAAACAAGGTGCCCCAAATCACCACAACCTCTCTCATGAAGCCAAGATAGAGAAGGAACACTCAAGAGGTGGAAAATTACAAAAATACTCCCAAAATGGATATTGTAAATTGCCCCAAAACAAGCACACAGAGCACAAACAACATCCGAACAAGCTCAAACTAGAGACTTAAGCTATCCACAAGCTCTATGATCATCTCAATGGATTAGAGTAAGGTTCTAACCGCATCATAAATCCAAAGCAAATTGGGTTAACCCAAAAACACAGGTTAGGGGTCTTATAGGGCTGAATGGATTTGCAGTAGTAGCTTGACAGAACAAGCAGAGTCTGTGAAGACTTCAACATTACTCCTTCCTTTCTGCATAAAAGTTTGTATCCCCTTGAGGATGCCCAAGAGTTCAACTTCAAGAACACTCATTGCTTTTATGTTTTGTTCCATTCCCAAAATGCAGACGTCCTCATGGGATGATACCAGGATACCAAAAATGCCATCATGAATATCATATTGATAGGCTGCATCACAGAAGATGTTGAATGAGCATTTCCCAGACATAGGCTCAGTGTCCCTAGAAGCTGGGGTTGGATGGGTGTCTTTTGGAAGACTTAGAATTGTATTAGAACATTGATCAATGAAGGATTCCAAGAAAGAGGCTGGTTGGAGCTTACCTCCAAGGGTGAAATCATTCCTCACAATCCATTGGTTCCATCATGTCACTAACAAGGTATTTTCTTACGGCTCAGTAGTTTATTCAATGATGTATCTTTGCCACTCCTCATTGACGTTAAAGAAGGACACTTGGGATGTAAGGATGCCCACACTTCTCTAGGACGATTGCAATCTCTAAGGTTGTGTAGGATTGTTTATTAAGCATAGCCACATTGAGGAAAAATCCCATCAGAGTCCAACTGTCAGCGCCTCTTTTCTGAGTTGGTGACTAGAACACCATGCATGAGAGCCACAAAAACATTTTTATACATTCAGGGATCTCCTTTTCCCATAATCTCCTCCATTTTCCTAGGACAAAGACCTCTTTGCTGGTCTGTATCCATCTGTATGCTGATCTCACATATAGGGTACCATTGTCTTTGAGTGGCCACACCTAATAATCCTTTCCATTCACATGGCCTGGTAGAGTTATTGAGTTAATCCATGACCAAGATGAAGGTGGGGGTATGTAAGGCCCTTGAACTTACTTAAGGATTTGAATTATCTTAATTACCATAATTGAATTATTACCCTAATATAACCTTTTTATATGTTTTGAAATCATAAGACAAGCTTAAGTTTCAAATTTGGTCCAATTTGGACACTGTTTGAGCAAGTTATGCAATTTTCTGTATATTTTGGACTTTTATGCAATTTACCCTATTGAGGAGTTTTCTTTACAATTTGTCACATAAATTATGTTCCTTAGTTGTTATATTATCATTCTTGAGATTTTTGAGCCATGGGGCTCCTAGTTGAGCCATGGTTTGAAGGTGTTTTTATCAAGGGTATTTTAGGGTTTTTCCCTTCATGGATGAACTACCTTTAGTAGCTATCAACTAAGGAATTGTGTGATTGGCTGGGAATTTCGCCAAAGGAAAGCTAAGCAGGTCTAGAGGGACGGTGGGAGAGCTTCTTGCGTGTGTTCTTATGTATTTTTAATAATTTAAAGTCATGGACACTTGGATATATACTAGAATTTCAACTTTTTCTTGTTCTTAATATTAAAGTGTCATATACTTATCCCTAAGCACCAAAACCAGCCACTTTCTCTAAACCACCTCTCTCCTTCTCCCAACTTCATTCTCCCTCTTTTCATCTATGAATTTTGCTGCCCAAGGAAGAAGAAAGTGGGGTTCTTCTTGGAAAAAAATTCTAGAGTTGCAATTGATTCCCTTTCTGGATCTATAAAGCTTCTTCCTAGTGATATTGACCTTAAAGTGTAAGTTTTTTCTTATTTCCTCCATTTAATTCTGTTCTCTTCTTCCTCCTACATCTCTTCAGGTCAGAATCATACTTTAGTCGATAGCTACTAAAGGTAGCTCATCCATGAAGGGAAAAACCCTAAAATACCCTTGATAAAAACACCTTCAAACCATGGCTCAACTAGGAGCCCCATGGCTCAAAAATCTCAAGAATGATAATATAACAACTAAGGAATATAATGTATGTGACAAATTGCAAAGAAAACCCCTCAATTGGGTAAATTGTAGAAAAGTCCAAAATGTACAGAAAATTGCATAACTTGCTCAAACAGTGTCCAAATTGGACCAAATTTGAAACTTAAGCTTGTATTATGATTTCAAAACATATCAAAAGGTTATATTAGGGTTATAAGCATTCAATTATGGTAATTAAGCTAATTCAACTCCTTAAGTAAGTTCAAGGGCCTTACAACTATAAACCCCTAACAAGGATTTCGCCCTGAAATCCTACACAAAAAGAGATATGTATAAATGATGTGACATTACCATGATATGAAAGTAAGCAATGTGAAGGTAATAGGATGGTAGGAGTTTCAGAGGGAATTTGTTAGTCGATATTTTCTAGAGACCTACCTAGATGAGAAAATCTCTCAGTTTGAGAAGATTCGTCAGGGAGCTATGACTATCAATGAGTATGAATCAAGGTCGAGGTCAAGCTGTGAAAGAGAACCAACCTCCATCTCTTCTATTCTCTTTTTCCTCCTACATCTCTTCAGGTCGGAACCATGCTTTTCCATGGTGAAAGTGGCCCTAGAACTCAAAAATCCTTCCTTCTTATTTCTTTTCTAGGGTTTTGCATGTTGATGTAATAAATGAATGTTCTTAATGTTAATATAACCCTGGTATGATTGTTTATGAATACCACCTAGCTCATAAATGCCCGAAAACAAGCGTATGAACACGTTTCCAGTTGTATTCGAACCTTTTGAACCACGATGAGTAGAATTTCACTTCCATTCGCACGATTTCGCTCGAATAATCAGACATTTCAGTTAAAAGCAGTGTTATTCACAAATGTCAGTGTTTACCCGAGTGTCGGGCAGTGCCGACACCACTCGATTCCTAATTTGCATGTTTAAATTATTAACGAATGCTCAACACTAATTAGTTGACTACTATGTACAATGGGATTTAGTGAAATTACACAATCGATCGAACCTAATTTACTCTGTTAAATGTTAAAATCTTTAGTGCACAACCAAAAAAAATGTTCCATGGTAGAATTTGCTCTAAAACTCTAAATGCCTACCTTTCTTACTCCTTATGTTTAGTATTTGCTCACTTGATGAAGAAAGGTGTTAGATGGACGAATTCATAGCTTACCCTTGGATTTTCGACCCTACCTGCTCGAGATTTCTTCTGTGTGGGGTTCCATTTTCTCATTAGAGGCAAGTTTTATAACTTTCTCCACGTTTATTGCTTATCATAAGCTTTCTAGATCATGTTCTTGCTTGAAAATGATGATCCATGCACTAAAAAGCTATGCTTGACTTGGATTTCAATTTTTATAACGTTCCCTATTCTGATTTCAGTTATATATTGAGTCGTGCGGTCCAAGCAGGTTGGAAAGGGCTATCCGTAGAGACGAGATGGAACCGCCCTTGCGCTGGTAGCCGTGGACGGGAGTTGGGTGTCCATGGGCCATTGTGGGCCTGCACTGAAATGGGGTCAGATTATGAGTCCATATAGTTGAGCCTTGACGAGGACGTCAATAGTCTAAGTGGGGGAGATTGTAACATCTCTGGATTTGAGGCCTCAGATAACATGATCTTAAAAGGAATGATTGGAATACTCATATCACCAAGGTGCACCTCCTTTTCCGGGAGCCCATCTCTAAAGAACTCCATAGTTAAGCGTGCTCAGCTTGGAGTAGCACTGGGATGGGTGACCTGTCGGGAAGTTGATCCTGGCATGCGTGTGAGTGAGGACAAAGTGTGCAGTTAAGGCTAGTGGTGGTATATGGGGACAGTCGTCATTCCTGAAACTCTACTAGAGCCTTGGGCAGTGGGCCCGGGTGTTACATCAAGGGTGTTAAATGATGGTGACAACCTATATTCACCCCCTTAGGTTAGGTTTTGGATCAATTAGAAGTTTAATGATCAACCATTAAGTACCCTATTAATGTTATCAATCAATGTTGACATTAGTTTAATATTTGATGTTGATTAATGAATTAGTGTTGAGCTAACAACCTATGGTGACTTAATGGTCACTAATGATGGTGGATCACATCTCTACATCCTATGATGAGTCAAGCATTGTAGTTGTATCATCAATTAAGCCTTAGACCAATGGTTTCTTGGCTCAATTGATGCTATGTTCTTACCTTTAAAAGATCTAATGGTTTTGGGTGACATTGTGGTATGGTGATATGGGTTGAATGACGATAGAACAAATGGAGGGTTACCCTTAATAAGTTAGTCTTACCTATTCACTCATATGAATAGAAGGGATGATAACCATATTGTGTTGATATGTAACCCTAATTAGGTATAGCTTGTTATACCTAGCTTTAATATAACTAAATGATGGTAATTGGGTATGAATATTCCTTGAATGACTAATACAATCATGGAGTACTCTTTTATTGTTGAAACCCGAGTATGCTATAAGCTGATGGTTACACCTTGATTTATGTGTGGGTTCGTACTTGAGAATAGTATGGAATGTGATGGTGATGCTTCACCTTATGCACCCATGATCCGATGCGGATGCCGTGAGTTAGAGTTTGGGTATGAGTGTTGATTAGTAACATTGATATAATTTATCATGTTGAACCTAACTCTAATGCAATAAGACAAATATGAGTATTCATGTTTAACATTCTTATATGATGGAATGACGGTGGAAAAACCTCCTTAACATGATCATAACCTTAATGTGTTAATTGGTGGTTATTATAGCCACATGGTTGATACTTTCGTATGCTAAACATGTGCATTATGAATATGATGAGTATTAATCATATCTAGATTCTTAGCATAGTATGGATGTAAGAGATGTTTGTTTCTCATGCAAATGTTTTTGAGTGAGTGTTGACGTTGAAATCGGTTTTAATTTACCCATATTTTTGGGTATGTGATTAATTAGTGATTGATTGTGTTTTATGTTTTGAGTAATCTCATTTAGCGTAACGGGTCGCGACAGGGTACTTAAAGATAATGTCCCAATCCCATCCACCATCATTGGTCATGGAATAGACTTTAAGGTCCTCCAACTTAGCTGGATGGGGCCAATCTGGATGGAGCTCATCCACTGAGTTGTCACCTAACCATTTACCAGTCCAAACTTCAGTAGATTGGTCATTGTTGATGACCTTATATGATGCAACAGTGACAGAGGGTAGGTTCTTCTGGATGAAGCTCCACACTACAGAGCATGGGGAGCTTGTGATTCTATTTTTCCTAAAGTATTTGACTATCATTACTCTAACTCATGGCTTAGTAGGGAGAGTTCTAAAATGCCAGACATTCTTCATTATTAAGGCCTGATCAAAGTCCCTAGAATCCTTGATGCCAAGTCACCTTGATCTTTGCTCGTAGTGACTTTCTCCAGGAAATTAAGGAAATCTTCTTCTCTTCTCTATTGTCGGACCATATGAAGTTTTTGACTTGTTTGTTGATATCATCACAAAGTGTCGGGGACAAAGAGATAGTTTGCATAGTATATGTTTGGATAGCCTGGAGAGTGGCCTTTTCTAGTGTAATTCTACCTGCTAGTCAATCTTTTTTTTTTCTATAACACATTTTGAGTGTGGTTCGGAATATCTCAAAAAAAAAGCTGTTTTGGGAAGAAAACCACTTCGTAATTAAGATATCACTAACGCTCCTCGCGGAAATGCATCATGTACCTTATTTAACTTACAACTTGCTTATGCGAAAATTTCGAGGGATACAACATCAGTCTTACGGGCACCGGTACACAGTGGCAGATCCAGAAAATCACCATAGGAGGGGCTGAGCATAGTCATAGTTGATATTTTTGTTATATTATTCTTTAATACTCAAAATAAAAATGTACCTACTTCGTGAAGATTTTGCATATGCAGATGAAAACATATTTGAACAATCATCCACAACAAAATAATAAGCAATCAAAGAAAAATATCAGAATTAGAATGGTAATCAAGAACTATAATGCTTTGAAATTAAAATTGCATATGAACCGTAATTCTAGATGAGCGAGTTGAATAAAATTTTATAACATATTTTCATCGCTAATTTTCCTAAATTCGTCTCGCTTAATGTAGCATATCAAGTCATTTAACTAGTCATCACAAAATTTCTGATAAAAAAAAGACATAATGTCAACTCCTATCAATCTATCAGATAGATACTTATATAGTTTGTTAATTAGTTGACAAACTATTAATTCATACTCTGTTTCACCGCAAAGAAAGATTATAGATAATTAACATATCTACCACATAAAATTATGAGAATTTAAAAGTACTTTTGTAGGTTGCATAGCATACTAGGATGTGTCTGGTAGGAAGAGGAGTGTCAATGTTAATCGAACTAAACTCTTACGAATGTGCCTTATCAGAGAAGAGGCTTGCCGATCTACCATAGTTGGGAGATGACAAATGGGTGGCTGAATGTAACGAAGACTAAAAGGTAAAGTTTTCCGGTCTTAGATCAATTCTGAATTTGAAAGCTAGAAGCTAATCTGACGCCGCTTGCTCCCCAGAAGACAAGTTCATGGCATTGTTCTTGTGGACTTCATAAAATTGGTCACTAAGTTTTGGTATCTATGATAACGGAAGAGGATGCTAGATTGATGTGCCTAGATTGAGGTGCCTCTCATGTGCTGAGCACCAATAGTTAAGCCTAACTGTCTGTCACGACATGAGTCCTGAACTCCCAGGACGGCAAAAACTTTTAACAGAACGGTACTGTTGAGGTGCGAAGGATTAGTTTTGGATCTTGTAGAACGTTTCATAAAGCAGTAGATGGAGGAAGGATAGTTTCCGATCTTGTCGAATTGAGACATATTTGTGGACATACACGAACAACGAAGACCAAACGCAATTGGGATCGTCGGGAGACTCAGGCCTCCGGAAGGCAACATAGCCTTTTAGGAGTTCGCCTTCTGCCCTTTCTGGGTGGTTACTAATACAGTAATACTGGTCTCTTTTTCTTTTCCTAAAAATGTCCTGATTACTTCTCATTTTTTATTTTTTCAATACCTATATATACTTTTGAATAACAAAGTTATGCAAATAGCAATGACCAATCTTTTTCTTCGTTCCGTCAATAACGAATGCGTCTCGAGAGTAGGTTATTAACGTAATCTTCGCGATCAGTTTCCAGAAGACCCAGTCAAATCCTATTCCAAAGGGGCTGGTTACCATTTTAATTTTTCTTAATATGCAAATCACTACTTAACAGAAAATTTTTCTCGATTGGGTAGGGGGGGGGGCTTCAGCCACCCCCCCCCCCCCCCCACACACACACACACACACCTACGCCCCTGCCCCCTGCCGTACAAGACTTACATGCACACTAAACATGCTTCTGGATTTATTTTAAGATATTAATCTATACAGAGACATAGCGTGTAGTCTGATTAAGCGTCGGACCACGTGATGTCCACTCTACCAGGGGCCGTGTCAAGGCCGAGAGCATCCCACACCGCCTGGGACCCGTCGACGATGTTGCTATCGCAGGGCGACTGGCCGGCATGCTCGGCGTCGCACCCGTGCAAGGAATCGCACTCGTCGACCACCTTTGCTAGCGTGCTCATCCCGTTGCTGGCGGTGATTCGGATCATCCTAAGGCACCGAGAACCGTTGTCGAACCAACCAGTGGACAAGGCCACGATCTGCTCGGAGTTTTCATGCCACTGATCATCGCACTTTGACTTGCCTCCGCCGTCGCCACCCTCACTGAAGTCGTTGAGCGTCAAGATAGCCGGCGTGGAGCTTGACACAGGGGGCGAGTTGGGGTCCTTTGGCGCACACTGGTCACCCCCTCCTCCTCCCCCACCACCGCTGCATATGTTGGTGCCCACGGCGGGATCGTCGTTGCACCTGCCTGAGATGCAAGTCAGCTGACCGTCACAGTCGTCGCCTGAGTTACAGGCGCCACCACAGCCAACAGCGAGGGCATTTAGTGGAAGCACTGCTACCAGACAGCAGAGAAAGGCAACGAACACGGGTGATTTGCTTACCATGATTTAATTTTCACTGCTTGGGCATGCAGCTGCTCAACACCGAGGAAAAGGATGGAGGGGGCAGACCCGCGGGGATTTGCTATATATAGATTTGAAGTGGAAACTTTCTACATACCGGAGACCGCCAAACAAATGAAGATTTCAACACTGAAGTTGCTGCGTTATTACCAACGCACATACGACCTCATCCAGAAGTACACTCTTTCGTGGTCCAACGCGAATACCCGATTTTGACCGGGCAAGGAGTCCATTCCTTAATGGACTGGAATGTGTGTTTGTGTGTGCATCTTAAAACACCGGTAAAGCTTCCACTTGTGTTTATATTATTCCAATCAATAATTCGGAATTCAAGATTATATAGTGGAGGCATGTTGGTCCAGTGTCCAAGCCCCAATGGTGGGTTGATCTGCCTATCCGCAGTACGTCACGTGATGGAGCTTGGGCTGGTTAAGAAGACAAGGTGAACAAGAAAGATTTGAGATATTTTGGGTTGTTACTTCGCTTTTCAAAAATATCACAATAGTCAATTTAAGCCGTATTCCTTCTTCTCTAGTACCGACGGAAGCCTGTGACATTTTGATAAAATTATTTTTTTAATAGAAAAGGCTAATGGGCCTTGTAACGATTTAATGATTCAAACTTTTCGTGAACAGTTTTGGATGTAATGTTTGCATTATTGTTTTCAATCCTTGTATTTAAATAATATTTTTAATGTGTTTGTTTTGACATGTATTTTATGTGTTATGTTATATGTACTCTTTTGTATTTATGTGTTAATATATATATATATATATATATATATGGGAGTTTACTTGTTGCCCGCGTGGGTACTTTAAGTTGGCTACCCGTGTCTGAAAATACGGTGGCATGTCTTGTAATTATCATCCTAACTACTCCCGTCTCTCTCAAATCCGCAAAGGTCTGAGCCGTGGTTCCGGCGGAGCGGCGCAGGGGAAAGACTTGAGTTTGTGGGGACTCCACGCTTAAGGGCGAATCTAGTTCATGGTCGGGGAGGGGATCGATTCCACCAAGTCCTGATGCAATATTTAATGCAAACGACTCTCGTCTTCGATTTCCAATCCGAACATCGATGTTCTCCTTCTTCCTCGTTCGCAGCCCAAGTCCAAGCAACGACCACGACAACGTTTTTTCCATCTCCGTCACACATGTGGTAATTTCCAGCGCCTCAAGGACCTTCCTTCCTTCCTTCAGTCGAATATCTCATCCTCGTCGGCATCCGAGAAGACGGACCGGAGTGTGGAGAGGGACGAGCGGGCAGAGGAGGCGACGGACTCGGAGTCAAGGCGGCCGCGATTGGCGGCGAGGATCTGGTAGAACTCCTTCTCGAGCCGCTTCATGGCGGTCTGCATGAGTTCCTGGGCTCGTACGAGGATGGCGGAGTTGCCCTTGCCGGAGTTTGGGTTGGAGAAGAAGAGCATGGCGTGGTGGAGGTTGTTGACGGCGCGCATGAACCGCCTTGCCTCGTCATGGCTCTCATGGAAGAGAGAGGTGATCTTTGCATAGTCGGAACCCTCAAGGTCCCACCGCTTGATGATCGTCTCTGCCGACGTGATCGTGTCCTCCATGAGCGTTGCCCGGAAGATCTGGATGGCGGCGGACCCGCCATCGAATATCTCGTCCTCGTCGGCATCCGAGAATATCTGGACCCACCATCAAATATCTCGTCCTCGTCGCTACGGTCCGTCATAGGGGAGGGGTTTAGAATAGACCAGAGGTACTCCCCCATGGTGCACTGGAGGATCATGGGAACTAAGGGTAGTTGTCAATCTGATGATCTGATGCTCAGATTGGAGCTCATGTGTTTGACACTTTACCTCTGAGTACTAGAATAATCTGTGAGCATGCAAACGGTTGTATATTCTTTGTTCCTATAACAATATGTTTATTCAGTGGGATCAAGTAGGAAAGAGCAGTATTTTAAATGACAAATCATGTGTCGCATAAAGAAAATGAGTTGAGCTTAGTGTCTCGAGAAGCAAGGTAGCTATAGACTAACGTTTTGTGAAAGGTGTCCTTTCTGAAAGTCCACCAGCAAAGACAATAATTGCTAGGTGTATGTACCTTAAAGGAAAATGGTACCTGTATGTAAAATAGAAACGTTTTGTTGTTTGCTACAACCGTCATTGATGATTGTAGCATATGGTCTTTAATTTGTTTGCTCCTACTCTTGCTGGAATCAGTTTTAGACGATGGTGGTTATGCCTATATCTATGGTTGTAGTCCAATCAACAGCTTCAGGTCACTGCGATATGTGTCTTTGTCATCAGCATCATTGAAGAACGAGTTGTCAATGCGGAGCATTCTAAAGACGACACTGGATTCCTTGAGCATGTTCAAAGATTAGAGGACCACGAGCTACTCTTTCTATCTCTCGAATCATTCTCGTTTAATGATTATGTATCGTCAACATTCAGTGACGAGATTGCTCATCTCTGTAATGGCATTTTGACACATAGTCGGGCAGTACCACAATATTTTATTAAGGAAATACTATGTACAACTGGATGTTGTATGTCCTCATGTCACCGTTTTGGTGGATTCCATTGAATTTTAGTTAAAGCAAGCATACAACACATATGAAACAATTATCTATATAGAAAGAATAAACTATAATATGTTACAAGGAGCAATCTGTAAAGACCCATGACTGTGGCGCCCATCAAGGTCAGAAAAAATATAATATGCATGATTAAATTGTAAGGTAAGTGGTTATATTGTTGTACATAGAGAAATTGTAACATGCATGATGAAATAGTAAAGTGAGTGGATATTTTGTAATGGATATAAAGAAACCATAATGTACAGGAACAAATTATAAGGTGGGTGGATATTTTGTAATGTGCATAGCGAATTTGTAACGTGCATTATTAAATAGTATTGTAGGTGGACATTGTGTAATGTATATAAAGAAACCATAATTTGTAGGAACAAATTATAAGGAAGGTGGATATTTTTAATGTACACAGAGAAATGACTATCCATATTGCAAACTGGCACCTACATTACGGTTGACTCTTGCCTATTACTGTCCATATTACATATGGCACTTGCTTATTACAATATGAGTATCTATATTGCAAATTTGTCTCTTACATTATGGTTGGCTCTTGCCTATTACAATGTGACTGTCCATATGGCATATGACACTTGCTTAATATAACATGACTATCCATATTACAAAATTGTCACCTACATTATAGTTTCCTCTTGCCTATTACAATGTGATTATCTATATTACAGATGACACTTACTTATTACAATACAAGTATCCATATTACAAAATTATCACCTACCTTACGGTTGGCTCTTGCCTATTATAATGTGACTGTCTATATTATAGATGACACTTGCTTATTACAATATGAATATCCATATTACAAAACTATCATCTACATTACTGTTGGCTTTTGCCTATTTCAATGTGAATGTCCATATTACAAATGACACTTGCTTATCACAATATGACTATCTATATTACAAAACTATCACCTACATTATTGTTGGCCCTTTTCTATTACAATGTGACTGTCCATATTACAGATGACACTTGCTTATTACAATATGACTATCCATATTACAATATGTCACCTACATCAAGAACTCTTGCATATTACAATTGACTGTCCATATGACATATGACACTTGAAAATTACAATATGACTATCCATATTACAAAATTGTCTCTTACGTTACATTTGGCTCTTGCCTATTACAATGTGATTGTCCATATTACTGATGATACTTGCTTATTACAACATGACTACCCATATTACAAACTGTCACCTATATTATAGTTGGTTCTTGCCTATTATAATGTGACGGTCCATATTACATATGACACTTTCTTTTTACAATATGAATATCCATATTACAAAATTGTCACCTACATTGCAATTGCCTCTTGCCTATTACAATGTGACTGTCTATATTACATATGACACTTGCTTATTACAATTTGACTATACATATTACAAAACGGTCACTTACATTACGGTTGGCTCTTGCCTATTACAGTATGACTGTCCATATTATAGATGACACTTGCTTGTTACAATATGACTATCCATATTAAAAACTATCACCTACATTACGGTTGGTTCTTGCCTATTACAATGTGACTGTCTATATTACATATGTGTATTACAATTTGACTATACATATGCTTATTATAATTTATGCCTATTACGGTTGGTTCTTTCCTATTACAATGTGACTGTCTATATTACATATGCTTATTAACAGATATATGCTTCAAAATGATTAGCGGCAACAACAATTTCTACTAGAATTTTATCAATTAGGTCCAAGGCTCCATCACAGATTGCTTATACATACATACTTCAAGACGTATAAGCAGCAATAACAGTTGGTACATGACTTCACTGAGATCTAGCATTGAAATTTTCTGACTTGAGCCATTGAACCAATCATTAAAATTGCGGATGAGCATTATTATGCATTATGAGCGTAGTGGTGACACAAATTGAAAACGTAACTGGCGTGTGAGCTTATATATCTATTTATATGGACAACGTACCACCAACGTGTGACTAATTTGAAACTATTTTTTATTTAGCAATTGGGTTACATGTCAGATTAGGACCACGATATATAAGAGCAAGGACACTACTTATCAGAAGGACACTACTTATCACCGTTAATCATGTACAGCTTATGGAAAACTTAAAAACAGATACAACAATACAGATCATTGGATCAATGATTCAAATGTCATAGTGGTTGATACTAGATATTGTTGCAAATGAAAATTATAAAAACCTGAAGTATCCAGTCATATTGAACTTCTGAAATACAGATTCATATTCTTCGCTTCCTATTCCATCTCATTGGCATCAAGCTAAAGAAAAAGTAAGAACTAATAGATGATAAAGATATTATCCTTGATGAAACAAGTAACTGGAAAAAAAATGCAACATAGCAAACTTTTCAATCATTGTTATGTTTTTCTAGCATACATATATTACAGGACCGTAGACGCATTTCCTCATACACTTCATATACCATACTAATAAAATCAAGAACTCAATACCAAGTAAACAAGGAGAAAGGGGTCTTGGATGGTAGAAGGAAATTACACACACATGAAATTATACCCCCACAGATCTGTCATCTACGTAATCAATTAATAAATGTCTACGCACAGGGCACTCAATGGCACCTAGTTTCTTCAGTCACCTACTCCTCCTAGACGAGCTCTTCGGCATCGTCGACCTGTTTAACTATGTTCTTGCATTAACACAATCATTATATGCATAAAAAATGGTCTAGCATTAATGATGTGTTGGATGACGATGTCAGCATATTGTCCTATTTTTGGAACATGATCCTTAGATACTGAATTGTGGCACGATGACTGTGAGGTCCACTGAAGTAGTAGACCTGCACAAGCAGAAAATAGTTGAACCAGGTAGGGTGAAGGCATCATTTGACGATGTGATGTCCTCTTTTATATCTTGTAAGATTAAGACTGGAGCTCATTCCACTCGGCGTGGGAGCAAAGCTACAGTCTGCCTCGATCGGTGGGAATTGGGGTTCCGTACAAAATTGCATTCTCGACTTGGTAGCCCCAGCCGGTGTAGTCGTCGCCGGGGGAATCGACAAGCATAAACAACAGCTCACTCAGACAAAGAGGCGCGCTACCGTCTCAGGTGGAAAGGCTGCCGGTGGCCAACAGCCACCTACCGACGCCTGCTTCGACTGCAACATCTGCCTGGACTTCGTGGCGGATCCTGTCGTCACGCTGTGCGGTCATCTCTACTGCTGGCCCTGCATCTACAAATGGCTCCGCCCGGACTACGCCGAGGATGCTGAATCTGACCTCGACGGACCGTCTTCCATCCCGCGCCAGCAGCAATGCCCCGTGTGTAAGGCCGCACTCTCGGAATCGGCACTTGTCCCTCTTTACGGCCACGACATCTGCGACAAGGATTCAGAAGGCTATACCACCCTTGCTGTCCCTAGGTGGCCCTTACCGTCCGCGCTACCCATCCGTGAGAACTCAGGCCCGCTCCAGCCACGGGTCGGTGCCCACAGTTCAGCCCGCCAGGTAGGCCGGAATTACCTCGACAGCGTCAAGTCTTCTACGGTCGCCCACCCGCTGTTCCACGGGGTTGATGTGTTGTCGTTCCTACTCAACGGCGACGGTGGAGCTCGGTCATTGGGAGAGAACGACAGAGTACTAGGGGGGGACGGGAGTGATGGCCTCTATTTACAACGGATGCCACCGTGTTTCGACGGCACAGGTAGTATAACCAATATACCCGCGCGGGTAACAAAAATAATCTCTCTCTCTCTATATATATATATACACACACACACTAGTTAACACACACGTGCACATGCATGTGCCTCATCGAAAGTGCTTATTTTATATTAAATATCTGAAAAATAAATTTACTAAAAGGATAATGGTAATTTTCATAACTGTTTTGTAGAAAATTTAGAAACATGTTGTTTATTGACTCTGAAACACACCTTTGAAGGAAGGAATGTGACGGAGAAGTTGAGATGTTGCGACAACTGATTTTATCATGAAAGAAAAAATAAAATAGAATAAATATAAAAAAAAGTTGAGAAAAACTGTGAGAAGAGAGAGAATCAAGGAGAGCACAGCATGAACTCGCTCTTTTTATAGTAGTATAGATATTCTATGTTTGAGATAGAAATGTTAAAACTTCATTCTTTAGCAGAAACTATCTTGAGGATGTGTACATGAAAAATTTGAAGGTTTTATCACTCCAAATGAACCAATAAAGTTTGTAAGGTATAAAGGTCAATCAATGGATTGAAGTCAACATCTCGAAGTTGAAATTTTTATTTTGATAAAACAATCAAACATTTTGGTTTTATTCAAAATAAAGATGAACCTTGTGTTTACGAGAAGGTTAGTGGGAGCATGATTGTATTTCTATATTATATGTAGATGACATACTATTGATGGAAAATGATATTCCTATTCTGTAATTGGTTAAAAAAAGGATGGGAAATATCTTCTCCATGAAGGACTTAGGAGAAGCATCCTATATCCCAGGAATAAAGATCTATAGAGATAGATCTAGAAGGCTTCTTAACTTATGTTAAAACACATACATTGACAATGTACCGAAGAGGTATAACATGCAAAATTTTAAGAAAGGAAACATACCCATGTCATACAAAAGAAATTCTCTAAAAATTAATGTCTCACTCTTTTGAAGTGTTGGTATGCATGAATAAGATTTTGTATGCTTCGATAATTTGATCCATGGTATATGCAATGATATGCACATGCCTAGATGTCTTGAATGGTTTGAGCATTACGAGAAGGTATCGGTTAGATCCGGGTGATGATCACTACCTACTAGAAAAGATCATCCTTAAGTACTTGAGAAGAATTAAAGATCAATTCCTAATTTATGGTGGTAAATAAAGTTAGTTGTAAAGGGTTGTATTAATGCAAGCTTCCAAACTGAAAAGGACGATTACTAGTTGCAATCAGGATTCATGTTTTGCTTAAACAACAGACCAGTAAGTTAGAAAAGTTTCAAAAAAGAGACAATGGCCAATTCTACAACAGAGAATGAGTATATTTTTGCCTCTAATGTAGCAAAAGAAGTCGTATACATCAAAAGTTTCTTAGCGAACTTGGGATTGTTCCAAACATTAAAAACATAGTAGAGATTTACTACAACAACAGTGGATCTATTGCATAAGTTAAGAAACCTAAATCGCATAGGTATTCCAAGCATATACTCATGTGTTACCATATCATGTGTGAGATCATACATCGAGGAGATATAAAGCTTTGCAAAGTACCAACTGAAAACAATGTTGTTGATCCATTGACAAAAACACTTTCACATCAGAAACATGATGATCATGTTAGATCCATTGGACTTAGGATCATGAGTGATTGGGCCTTGTGCATGTTAGAGACTGTTGGTTATATGTATTGAGAACCATCGTGTGATGATTGTAAAAGAAAAATTTTGTACTTGATTTGATTATTAATAAAAGGCATTTCTACTTATTAAATTTGTTTTAGTAATGAGATAATAAATAAAAATAATAATGTCCTAAGAATATTTGGACTCAATGAGATGTGTTTTGAGTGATGGACTTGAACATGACATCTTATATATAATAAGAGTACTCATTCTTTTTGTGTCCCTAGTCACTTATTATTGTGGATAGTATAGGATAACAATAATAGACAAGACTAGCATGTATGGTGAATGATGACTATGTTTTACTCATGATATTGGATATCACCTCAGGCATGGGTATTTGTTAGAGGACAAGTTGTACTAGACATACTCAACTTGAGATTTACACACAAAAGTCATGTAATAACATGTCAGAGTCATATCTTTATCTGACACTGGTGACTGTGATCCTTAGACCTAAAGTCACTGTAGCTTTGAGTGTTGTTCTTTGTACTTTGACACTAGCCCAACATGCTCCAAAATACGAGTTGCCAATAAGGTAGTAACTGGGTATACTGTGGCACATGGGGAATATGATGAGTGATGTAGATGGAAATTTTCCCTCCTTTAGAGTGATTTGATGGACACTTAATAAGAGAAACTATAAAATACATGTCCATGCTCATGTGAGTGAATATGTGATATTAAGTGCATAATATCTTGAATAGTCTACTGTTGTTCAAGGAATATCTTGAATAATCTGTTGTTCAAGGAACATAGATTGAATGCTAAGAGGATGACATTCTATGACTCCATTTCAATTTGGATATATGTGAAGAAGGGATTTTACAATCATGAAAACATGGGCTATTTTTATAGGTTGTAGTTTTCTCCCATTCATTCATATTACTTGGATGGCAATAATGTGTGGATAGATACTAATCTTTTTTGGTATTGTTTTAAACATCACCACCAACACAATTATAACCCATCAGGTCATACACACAAGATGCATAAGGAAATTGAAGTGCACAATCAGAAAAATGATTGAAATGGTCCTAGATCACGGACAAACTGAAATCAGGCGACTAGAATGTCTGATAAGCCAATCAAATTGGTTTTATTAATGGATCAATTGATTTGTCAAATGTTCAAATGAGTTCCCCACTATATTGACCTGATCGGTCAATCAACCAACAAGATCCTTTATTAGGATGAAATAGGAAAACTTTGAAAACAATTTAGATCTAGATAAAAAATGACCTGTTAGGCTAATTAGAAAACCTAATTGGCCCATTAGAGTGCCCAACAGGACCATGATTGGTCAATCCATAAACCGATCAGGTGATCAGAGTTGTAGTTTGAGTTTTCAATATTAAGATTATTTTTGGGGTTGTGATTAAGAAAGATATTTAAATTAGGGTTTTCCAATCCCATGACTCTCCTAGATAAAGGGGGCACATCCCAAAGGGTTGGAAATAACATTGGGATATATTCGAGATAACTTGTGAAACATGTTGACCATTAAACGTATCTATTATATATATGAAGAAACCCAAGGACTATTGTTTATCGGAGAATAAAGGGAGTTCTCAGATGAGTAGCATGTCAACAACTCATGTTCCTCTTTGATGGTGGCTAAGGTGGTGCTCCACATCCTCCCTCATCCACATGGACAAAGTAGAGGCTAAGGTACACAAGTGGAGGCTTAGAGAAGTTATTCCGCAAGATGATAACAAGGTGTTGTAAATATGAAAATTGTACAATAACTTGGCATCCAATTTAGATCTCTTACTGATCCATCCAAAATTCTTGGTGGAAAATCCCGATCTAGATCCAGAATATCAAGTTCATCACAGACAAAAGACATATCTAGTTGTTGGACACCTTGTGTGCACAAAGGTATAATATTAATCCCTTCTTATACTTTTGTTAAGTGAAGTTTTATATCTACTACAGATACTATAGATAGGGTAATGGATGATGTTTTTATATTTATTCCACTACACCCCTTTTTGAAAAATACCACAGTTTGGATAAGTGTATATTACAAAACACACCTCAAAATCATTGTGTATATTATGAAACACAAGTAAGAATCACTTGAAAATTTCAAGGAATCATGAAAGAAGTACACAACCAATTTGGTACGAATATTACACCACTACAATTCAATTATAGCGGAGAATATCTTAGCCAATAGTTTGAGGCCCTATTGAGAGACTGTGGTATTGTATTACAGTTGACTCCACCAAGACACCACAACATAATGGTGTGTCCAAAACAAGGAATCACACCTTGTTGGACATGGTGCGATCAATGATGAGTATAAATAATCTTTTATATTCCTTATGGGAACATTCTCTTGAAATTACTATGTTTACACTTAATATAGATATGAAATGAGAAACATCCCAATATGTCTTTTATGAAATAGTTTTATGTAAACATTCTCTTGACACCATATGATATGCAGAATGTGAAACATCCTAATATGTCTTTCATGAAAGTTTGGTGATGTTTGTCAAGAAATAGTTATGAAAGTCTTGGACCCAAGTTAGATAAATGTTTCTTTGGATACCATAAAGAAACTAAGGATTAATACATCTATGTTCCACATAACAACAATGTGTTTGTTGATAGTACAATTTTATTCTTAGAAAGGTAATTTATTTCTAGAGGAACCCATGGGAGGAAAGTAGAAATCAAGGAGTTTCATGATAAAAAAATATAGCATTGAACCTATGGGAGGAAAGTAGAACTCTAAGATTTTCATGATAAAAGAGATAACATTAAACCTATTGAGGTCTAAGTGGAACATGAGGAACAACAAACTATCATGACATCTCAAGTTCCTATTATAGCATAGGAATCTCAAAGGCCGAGTTGGCATCTCTTGAGCCAGAAAGATATTGATTTCTCATGAGTCAACAAGAAGACGTGTTGGTCAATGATGATGTGAACCAACAACCTACAATGAGTGCATCGAGGGACCAAATTCTAAAAAGTTTTTAGAAACCATAAGATCCAAGATGGACTCCATGAAAACCAATAAGGTCTAGGGCTTGTTTATCCACTCCAAGGGGGACAAACTATAGGGTGAAAATGGATCATGAAGAAGAAGATCAACATGGATGGTAATGTACAAACCTATAAAGGTCAATTGAGATTAAAAAGTTTCAAACAAGTTCAATCTATTGACTAGGATGAAAATTGTGTACCAGTTGCCATTGTTAAATCCATAAGGATCACAGTTTCCATTGTAGCTTATCATGACTAAGAAATACGAAAAATGGATGTTAAAATTGCATTCCATAAGGGGAATCTCCTTGAGTATTTATGCATGACACAACTCAAACATTTTATCCTTGAAATGAATCTGGAAAGGTCTATAAGATACAAAAGTGAATCTATGGATTGAAGCAAGCATCTTAGAGTTGGAATCTTTATTTTGATTATACGATCAAATAATTTAGCTTTATTCAAAATGAATTTGAACCTTGTATCTACAAGAAGGTTAGTGGAAGCATAATTGTATCTCTCATAGTGTATGATAATGACAAACTATTGATGGGAAATGACATCCTTACTCTATAATTAGTTAAAGCCTGATTTGGGGAATACCTTTTCCAATAAAGACTAAGGCAAAACATCTTATATACTAGAAATCAAGATCTACAGAGATAAATCTAGAAGGCTTCTTAGCCTAAGATAAAGTACATACATTGAAAAAGAGATAAAGAGGTTTTGCATGTTGGATTCTAAGAAAGGAAACTTACCCATTTTATATGGAATAAGTCTCTCTGAAAAGTAAGTCTCTCTAAATATCATTGTACCAACTCTTAGGAAGTGTAGGAACATAAGAGTTACATTCAATATGCCTCGATGATTGGATCTGTGATGTATGCAATGTTATGTATACACCCAATGTCTCATTTGCTTTTATCATGATAAGAACGTACATGTCATACCCCATTTATGGTCACTAGATAGACATAAATAATATCTTGTAGTAGAACTAAGGATCAATATATGGTATACAGAGGAAAGGAAGAGTTAGTTGTAAAGGTTACATTTATGCATGCTTCAAACCACCAAGGACAATTACTAATAACAGTTAGGATTTTTGTTTTTCCTAAATGGAAGAGATGTAAGTTGGAATAGTTTGAAGTAAGAGAGAGTTGCTGATTCGACAAAAAAGATTGAGTATATTGCTACATACAATGCAAAAAATGAAGAAATATGGATCAAGAAGTTCATTAGAGAACTTGTAGTGGTTCGAGTTGTTAAATATACAATAGAGCTATACTATGACAATAATGACATTGCATTGGCTAAGGAACCTAGAAATCATTAACATTCCAAGCAAATACTGAGATATTACCATCCCATATGATAGATACAACAAGGAGATGTTAAGATTTGTAGAGAACCAAATGAAAGCAACATTGTTGATCCCTTAGAGAAGGCACTTTTACAACATAAGCATGATGGTCATGTTAGATCACATGGGATTATATATGGGAGTGATTGTCCTGGTGAAAGTTGGAGATTGTTAATTCTATGGCCTAAGATTCATAATGTCATTTTTGTAATAAGGATACTTTCTATGTGATTTTATTACTAATAGAAAGTAATTCCATCTATTATGATTATTTTAGTATTGAGATAATAAATAAACTTAATAATGTCCTAAGAATATTTTTACTCAATGACATGGCTTGGCTTAAGGATCTAAATATGGATCATGTGTATACTTAGTATTTATATTTGTTAAGTCCCTAGTCAGTTATTATTGTGGACAAAATATGAAAACAATAATACACAAGACTAGCATGCATTGTGAGTGATGACTATGCATCTTTACTCATGATATAGGATATCAACTCAAATCCATGGGTACTTGTTAAAAGACAAGTTTTACTAGATAGACCCATCTCGAAAATGGGATATGGAAGTCATCTAATCATATGTCAGAGTCATATCTCAATTCAATAGTGGTGATTGTGATCCTTAGACCTAAAGCAAAGATAGGTAATCACATGTTATTCTATGCACTTTGACACTAGCCTAACATGACTTTAATAAGGTCTGCCAAAAAGATAGTGATTAGGTGTTCTATGACACTTTTGAATTACTGTGAGCGATGAAGATGGAATTTTTCATTCCTTTGGAGTGATATTCCATCCACTTGATAACAGAGACTGCAGAAATGCATGGCATGCTCATGTCAGTCAATATATGTTGTTGAGCTCATAATATCATAAATTATCTGCTCAAATTCAAGTATCATAGAGCTAAGTATGAAAGGATGATAATTCCATGCCTCATTTTTTATCTAAATATAAGTGATAAAGGGATTATATGTTCATGGTAACATTAATCACTTTACTGTTGAAGTTGTTCTCCAACTTACTCCTATTACTTTAATGGGAATGAAGTGTTTCTAGACACTAATCTTTTATTGTGTGATTTTGAATATTACCAACAACACAATTTGGATCCTATCAGGTCAAGTGCATAAGAGAATTGAAGTTTACATTCAAACATATGATCAGAATGGTCTTAAATCATAGACAAGCTAATTTCATCCCCAATAAGGTGATCATAATCTCCAATCCACCAAATGGATTGCTAGGATCAATAGATCAATTGAATTTGAAATGATTGAGTGACTTTGACTTTGAAGGTGACCAATTGTCTGAGGCACTTAGTGAGTAAGGAAATGGTAACTCATAAGGGAAAGCTACAATATTTGATTTGAAATCAAATTATGAAACCAATAGGGATCTAGACTGGCAAGTCTGGAAACTCACTTAGCTAGTTGGATGATTCATATCACATCCAAGTCCCAATAGGGACCCAATCAAACAACTAGGATTTCCATTTGACCGATTGGAATGACAATTAGAGTTATGATTTTGATATTGTTTTTGAGATTACAATTAGAAAAGGTATTGGAATTAGGAAACTCCAAGCCCATGACTCTCCTATATAAAGGGAGTTATTCCTATTAGGGTTCCATAGACATGACAAAACTTGTACGACAAGTAGGTCATGTTTTCCTCTCTTGGTGAGAAATACTGTTTCCCTAAGGACTGCTACCCTAGGTAGGAGAAGAAAGGAAGTTTTAGGATGACTAGCACATTGACAACTCTTGTTACACTTCAAATTAGTTGCCAAGGTAGTGCATAAGTTTCTCCGTCATCCATGTGGATGAAGTAGTGGATGACGCACATGAGTGGAATCTTGGAGAAGATGTTCCACAAGACAACAACAATGTTCTACAAAGAAGAAAATTGTGTAGTGTCTTGGTATGTTATATGGATTTCTTAGATGCCTGTCTGGATTTGAATCTAAAAGTTTGACTTCTTCACCAACAAAAGATGCTTCTAGTTGTTGGATAAGTAGTGTGTGTAAAGTTATAATATCTATCCTTTGTATATCTTTTTTTACTAAAGTTTTATAGCTATGATGGATTCAAAAACTAGTGTAAAAGATGAAGGAAATTTTCTTGTTATTCCTTTGTGACACTTTTTGAAAACCCTACATCAATCACACATTCTCTCATATACGTTAACACAAAATCAAAAATCACAATTTACTATTCTGTTTGTAACTGTGTAAGAATATATTATAATTGTGATTTAATTTTTATTACTAATTATAACTTTAGGCAAAAAGAGAGGTGTTTGAAATAATAAGGTCACATGTAGCCCCATTAAATATGTGTTACTCCTACATAGATGTGAGATCATAAAACTAGTGTTACAACCTGACTTTCTCTCTCCTACATGATACATTTTATCTCTATATCATGACTCATATTGCTGAGTTGGGTATTGATTTCATATTGTGATTACTTTGGTACACCAATTTGGTCAGATCAATGATTAATTTAACAATAAGTGACTTTGAATTGAGTATTGAACTAAGTTTCATGCTACAATGGATCACTATCCTGCAACTAAAGTTGCACCATAGCAATGTCGCTCTTTCTAATATATCATGTTGTAAAGGGCTCAATATGAATTGGACAGTGCATGAATCATCTCAATCAAATCAATGGATCAAAAGTTATGCCTTTATAAAAATACATATTTAATCATGCATTTTGATCTTTTTCATTGATTTGGGATGGACATGGACACCTTGGGCCCATGAGTCCCTCCTTTCACTTGAACCTCGTGCGCCTCATACCCTCTCATCCAGTCAAAAGATAGGATCTTTTAACCTTGGATCATGCCTCCCTTCCAATGACCATCGTTTTTTCTCCTTCCATCGTACAACCATGGAGAGGGTGGCACTGCCACCACCTACCCACCACCATTATGCCACCAATACACCCTTGTTTCTCACATATTTTGTAAATTGATGCCCCCATTCTTTCTCTTTCCATTACCTTTCTCTTTCCCCTCTCTTCTTTTGTGCTTTCATGAACCCTAGCCTGACTTTCTTATTCTTTATTTACCTCCTTCTAGGGGTGGGCCAGTGTAGATCTTGGTGTGGGATTTTCCACCTTAGTGATCCTTGACCACATGGGAGTGTCCCCCGTGTCCATGAGGATCAGAAAGGGTAGGATGGCCTAGTGGTGATGCCCACAATTCTCCCTGTACCACTTTGTCCAGTAGCCCTAACACCACAGGTGTGGGTGGGCATTGATAACATCCAATTTTTTGACCTTTTTGTGTCTATTTTATCTCCATATTGTCGACCCTTTTATTATTTTTCTATCTACTTTTGATTCTTTGACAAAATTTGATTTAACTGCCTATGCTCACAATCCTTTTTTATTTCATACAGATTTACTATCGGTCGCAACCCCCAAAGACTACCCAACACACGTAACCTTCAGCATTGCGGTCCCTAGGAATCACACCTTCTTAGCGACTAAAGGAGAAGCCGTCCTAGAGACCAAAAAAGCCCAAAGCTATTGCGGTCACTACAACCCACTGACCCCTATGATTGTAAGGATCAGTTTAGCATTTCATCTACAATAGTCAATCTGTGCTTTGACCAAAAGGAATCCAGTTACAGTTTGTGAATGAAACCACTAATCCCTAGTGACCAAAGGATCCCAAACCCCTAACAGTCATTACAACCTGGGCGTTCTGGTCAATGATGTGGTTATATGTTTTGACTGAAGCATGATCCAATGTAGCAACCGTAATAGACATTACAGTAGGTGGTTGACATCTATAAATAGGGCCCCACCTCGTCCATTCAAGGGGATTTAGATCATCAACAATATGATGAAGTGTTGCCACATTCCACACTCACCATCAACCTCTCCATTGATCTTGGATATCTGAAGATGAAAGTTGGAGGAGAGAGAAGATCTACCATCCTCTTCTTTGAGAGAAGGACTTTCTATCTTCTACACCAACTCCAGATCCAGATCTAAAGGAGTATTGTTGATGTATTGCTTTCCTCCCTTCTTTAGATATGTCACTCCTCTCTACGTTGTTATCCATCTATTTGTCGACCTTGATGTATCTCCACATCTGTAAATCCATAATGCTACTCACTAACATGAGTGGCTAAACGTATAGCTTGGGTTAGGAGTAGATACTATGTCTATCCCAACATGTATATACTACATCTGTTTGAATACATATGCTCTTGGCAATGATTATCTCCATACACTTGTTCTTATTTCTTCACTTGCATGATTAGCTACTATCTTGTGATGTTTGATTTTTAGTGCCTCAAAAGAGTAGTACTAACCTTATCTAGCATTATGGGGTTGCATGAATGCATGAAAATGTTAGAATGCTTAAGCTAATAATCATATGGTTATCTTTGTGATTGTTTGTTTTCCATCTCAAGCGAGAGAAAACCTTATAATCTAGATCTATCCCAAGCTCGAGAGAGGAGGGAATAGACATATATGGTGATTTCTTGTAATCTAGATAAAAGTATACAAAAGGGTGTGAGTATTTCATGATGATGTGAGATCTTATTCGGAGAAACCCAATCCAAGTTCCCATCCATATTCTTCTTACTATGATTTTAGTATCTTGTTTTGTTTCCTTGTTTTTAATTTACTTGTTGCTTTGTTAAAGCTACTCCGTTATGTAAGGAAAACTGTTTCAATCTATACTTTCATTTGGTGTATCTGAGTCAAAGGTTTTATGTTCATAGCACTTACCATTACTTGTCCCTTCGGTTTGACCCTCATCTATTACTTTAGACCTCATACGGGGGCCTGAGAGTTGGGTTATAAATTTAAGAGTCCAACTACTTTAGATCCGCTCCTTGTTGGATGTGTGATTTAGGTCGGCCAACTTTTTGGCACTGTTACGGGGGATGTGGCAAAAGAAACTGTTAAGAACCCGACTCTTCTCACTATACGCCTATGCGTCAAGTTTAGCAATAGACTTGACTGCACAAAAATCTAAGTCTGCTATGTCTAATTGCTTTGAACACTTCATTTTACACATTTGATTTTCTAACTTGACTATGTGAACTGCTTAGGTAGCTTGGGAAGAGGCAGATTGTGACTCTCAACTTACCTTCCTTTCACACCAACATGCTGCCTCATAGAGGAGGACATGCTAGAGGATGTGGTGGAGGACATGCTGGACGTGATCAGAATGCAAGGGAGGAGGACGTTTGAACTCCACCCCACACTAGTTTTGAATGTGAAGAAGATGACTCTGATGGTACTGAGAACAATCGCAAACCACACGATCAAAACCATGAAGAAGATGTACGAAGAACAATGTGAAGATGAATGTGAAGAATGATGTGAAGAAGACATGCACGGGGAACAACACCATAATGAACATGATCTCTATCAAGCAAGCAGGAATTGAAGGAACCTCCAAGAGCATGAAGACAACAACCACAATAGCAAAGAAGAAGATGATGAAGAAGGCTTGTCTCTCCAAGATCTATCCTCTATGAGATAAAATGAGGAAAGAAATCTCATTATCATTCCAAGATTTGATACACCCAACTTCCAACCAAAACCAATAGTCATAGCCATGTTTCAAAACAAGTCCTTTGAGGGGAATTCTAGAGATGAGAACCCCTACAATCATCTTGATGCCTATAAGAACATTTGCGACACCATCAAGATGAGAGAAGTTCCACAAGAAGTGATATATTTTATGGGTTTCAAATTCTCCTTAAGAGACAAAGCTCTGGCACGGTACCTTTCTTTACTCAACAAGAAGATTAATGGTTGGGGACCCTTGGTCGACACTTTTGTCAACATGTTTTACCTAATGTAGAAAACCCTAAAAAATAGGCAAAAGATAAACAAATTCACGTAAAAGGCCAAAGAAAACTTGTATGAAGCATGGGAACAATTTCAGGAATACCAGAGTGACTACCCACATCACGACTACAACAACATCCACCTAGTCACATTTTCTATAATGGTCTTACTTCTGCTAAAAGTACTTTGTTGAACGATGTCCTAAGGAGTGATTTCCTAGGAAAAAAACAAAGAAGACTATGAAGATTATTCACAACATGGAAGCCCTATAGGCAGGAATGGATTTTGATAGGAGGGACAGAGATTCAACAAAAAAAATGGTATCCAAGGAACCTTTTGTTGAATCAAAATCTTTAGAAACTATCATCACCCAGATTCAGAAGATTGCAATAGATGGAAAACTACTAAAGGATTTTGGCGGCAAGGGCAAGAAATCCGTTTAGATGGTTATGAAATTTGTTACATACGGTGTAGGGGGACATGGAGTTAACAACTGCATCTACATGCAACCAGAAGATAGTGATGATATTGAGGAAGAAGAGATTGAGCATGTTGCTTATGCAAACTTTAATAGACCAGATCATCTTGGTTTTAGTTAGGGGAATAAGGATGTCATTGAAACTCTCACCAGCTAAGCAGTTCATCTAAAACACCACCTTGATTTGGTTGAGGAGGTGGTGGACGAACTCAATTTACAAAAACTATGAGTTACCAATAGAGCAAAACCAACTAACAAAGCCAAGGGCAAATACAATATCAAAGAAAGAGTATGAACCAGTAAAATAAAGGTCAAAACCAGGCTAAGGACAGGATCCAGCCTGATATGATGACTCAACTGTTTGATGTTGCGAACAGTAGGTTTTGTTGAATGACCAGATGACCCAGAATGTTGTCAACAACTCAGGACTGTTAACAATGACACAAATCCTGATGGAAGATATGAAAACACATTAAAGATATATTGACCAACAACTCTCAAAACTATATGAGCTCATTAAAAATCCTCAAGGAAAGATCCCCTCCAACACATAGAGTGCAAAGATGAATACTCTCTTCTTAGGAGAGGTTGTAGAGAGGAAATAAGAAGGGAGTTACACAGAAGGAGAAACTACTGCCAAACCCCAACCTGAGCCCAATAGAGTGGAGGATGAATCTGAGAGGGAAGAGTCCAAAAAGAAGGCAAGAGTAAATAAAAAGGCAACAGTAAGAAGGGTAGAGAGACAAAGAAACCAGATCCAACTAAAGAAGTCTTCACCCTAAGAATATTCTCTAATATTCCCATTATCCTACAAATTGATTAAGGCTCATTCGGAAGAAAAGATATGAGAAGTTTATGGGAGTAGTAAAGGAGCTACACCTAGATGTTCCATTCCTAGATGAAATTGAAGAAATTCCTACCTAAGCTAAGTTCGTTAAGGATCTAATCAAAAAAAGAAGGAGAGGAGACCATGTTGAGATAGTACAACTAGAAAAAATGTCAAGTTCCTTTGTTCAAGCTAAGATGCCAACAAAGAAAAGAGACTTGGGGGCATTTACTATTCCTGTTAATGTTGGGGATATTGTGGAAAGAAATGAACTAGCGGGTCTAGGAGCGAACATTAGCCTTATGCCACTAACTCTGGCTCAAGGAATTGGACTTATGAACATAGTAAAGATTGGCATGAGGATAAAGTTAGCTGATCACACCTTCACGAAACCAGTGGAAGTAGTGGAAGACATTCTGATTTGCATTGGGAGATTCTTTATACCTTGTGACATAGTGGTGATTGATACTGTCGAAGACACGACATGTTTAATGATCTTTGGAAGACCCTTCCCTGCCATAGGTAGAGAACTGATCGATGTGGAAAAAGGGATTATTACTCTTCATGTCAAAAATGACGATATCGATTTTCATGTCCACGATGTTATGAGAGGACCTTCTTTATTCGAGTCAGTCTACTTCATGCATAGTTATACCCAATACTGTGAAGAAGTACAAGAAGACAATGCCCTTGTCAATCCGTTAATGCGATCTTCAAATTATCCAGATCCTAGTTTGGAAGATCCCAAGGTAGTGGAGATTTTGGATTATCTAAAATAATCAAAGGAAGCTTTCAGTGATGAAGAATGTATTGTGGAAACAACATACTATGCTTCGTTTGAACAAATGCCAGAAGAAAAAGCTACACCAAAAACAAAACTTGAATTTTAACAATTACTTGAAGGCTTGAAATACGAGTTTCTAGATGAGGAGGAAAGGAATCTCGTTATTATAAACAACACTCTGACAGAAGACTAAGAGAAGTTGTTAAAGAAACTCAAGCAACACTGGAAAAATGATAGGGTACTCAATAGATGATAATAAGGGTCTAAACTCATCCCTATGCATGCACCACATAAACTTGGAAGATACTGCCAAGCCTTTAGCTCAACCACAGAGAAAGTTAAATCAGATGCTCAAAGATGTTGTCAAGAAGGAGGTAATCAAACTAAGAGATGTCAAAATCATATGCCATATTTGCGATAGCAATTGGGTCAGCCCAATCCATGTTGTACCCAAGAAAGGGGGGATGACTATTGTAACATGGGAGAATGGAGATGAAGTGGCAACACGAACCATCACAGGTTGGCATATGTGCATAGATTACTGGAAATCGAATGCTTCTACAAGGAAGGACCATTTCCCTATACCCTTTATTGATCCGGTTTTGGAAAGATTAACACATCATTCATATTTATGCTTCTTGGAGGGGTATCCTAGATTCTATCAAGTGCTAATCCATCCTGACGATCAAGAGAAGACCACCTTCACTTTTATCTATGGAACCTATGCTTTGTGAAGAATGCCATTTGGATTAAGTAATGCACCTTCCACCTTCTAATGGTGCATGATTTCTATGTTCTCATATTTCTTAAAAAATATAATGGAAGTCTTTATGGATGATTTTTCTATATACGAAACAAATTTCTATGAATGCCTCAAGAACCTATCTCTAGTATTACAACATTGTGAAGAGAAACATCTAGTCCTGAATTGGTATAAGTGCCATTTCATGGTACAAAATGGTGTCATGGTGGGACATAAAATATTTGAGAAAGGGATAGAGGTTGACCTGAGTAAAATAGAAGTTGTATCCAAGCTCCCTCCTCCAAAAATAGTAACTAAGGTAAGAAGTTTTCTTAGTAATGTGGGTTATTATAGGAGGTTTATTAAAGACTTCCTGAAAATCACCAAGCCCTTGTCAATCCTTCTCGTGAAAGATGTAGAATTCAATATTACAAATAAGTGCCTAGATGCCTTCAACACCCTAAAAAATTCTTTAACAACAACACCAATTCTACAAGCCCCAGATTGGGAGCTTCCTTTTGAAATCATGTGCAACTCCAGTGATTATTCCATTGGAGCAGTTCTTAGACAAAGGAAGGATAACAAACACCACACAATCTATTATGCCAGTAAAACTCTCGATGAATCCCAAGTCAACTACACTACCATGGAAAAGGAGATGTTGTCAATAGTCTTTGCTTTTGATAAGTCCATATACTACTTGATAGGGTTAAAAGTGAAGGTGTATACAAATCATGGGTCTATAAAATATCTAACACAAAAGAAGATACAAAGCCAAGACTATTACGATGGGATTTTCTATTGTAAGAGTTTGATCATGAAATCATCGATAAGAAAGGAACAAAGAATGTAGTTTCCAACCACCTATTGCAGGGATCCTGGTCGCGAGGGAGAATCTGATGTTGGTTAATGACAGTTATGCAGACAACACACTGATCATGGCCAAGTCAGTTGAACCAAATCTACCTAGGTTCACTGACATTTGTAACTACTTAGCATGCCAACAACTGCCCCCTAATATAGCATACAACCAGAAGAAGAAGCTATTTTCTTACCTAAAAAAATTATTATTCGGAATACACACTCTTGTTTAAGAAGTGTGCTGACAACCTGTATCAGTGATGTTTACCGAAGGAAAAAAATGCCTCAAATCCTTAAGGAGTGCCACTCTTCACCTTTGGGAAGGAATCTAGGTGGGGACCGAACCACATCTAAAGTTTTGCAATCTGGTTTTTACTGGCCAACTTTGTTTAAGAATGCCCAAGATTATGTGAAAGCTTGTCAGGAGTGGCAACTCACAAGCAACATCTCAAAGAGAAATGAGTTGCCTATGGAAAACTGGGTGGAAGT
Organism: Alisma plantago-aquatica; assembly: GCA_963693085.1. NCBI lineage: Eukaryota > Viridiplantae > Streptophyta > Magnoliopsida > Alismatales > Alismataceae > Alisma > Alisma plantago-aquatica. The sequence continues at coordinate 910,891,361 of OY856411.1, read as the reverse complement.
ATACATTTTTGATGTTTGGGGAATATACTATATGGGGCCATTACCATCCTCAAGCAAAAACAAATATATCCTCATTGCTATTGATTATGCCTCCAAGTGGGTGGAAGTAGTAGCAACCCCTACTTGTGACTCAAAAGCAGTTATCAAACTCTTTGAGAAAATTAATTTCCCGAGGTTTGCAGTCCCACACACCGTCATTAGTGATGGGGGATACCACTTTGGGGAAAGATAATTCGAATCACTGTTGAAGAAATATGGAGTCAAACACAAAGTATCAACGTTTTATCATCCACAGACATCGGGGCAAGTAGAAGTTTCCAAGTGACAGATAAATCAAATTCTTGAGAAGATAGTCTGGAGAATAAGGAAAGACTGGTCGATGAAACTCAATGACGCATTGTGGGCTTATCACACAACATACACAACACCAATATGGACTACCCCATTAATGTTGATATACATAATGTCTTGCCACCTCCCCATGGAATTGGAGCATAAGGATCATTGGGCTATAAAGTTCCTGAACATGGACCTTGATAGGGCAAGAAAGAAGCAATTTCCATAGCTACTATAGCTGGAAAAGATGAGGTTACACACCTATGAAAATATTCACATTTACAAAATGAGGACCAAGATGTGGCATGATGTCCACATGAAAAGCACGGATGTATCTGAGGGGGATGAGGTTCTTCTATTCAATTCTAGTATCAGGTTATTTTTGGGAAAACTCAAGTCCATATGGTCTGACCCTTTCTCTGTTGTGAAGATCTATCCATCTAGAATGATGGAAATTTCTAGTGAAAAGACTAGTACTTTCAAAGTGAACGGGCATAGAGTAAAATGGTATTATGAGGATGAGGCCTTTGTGAGGAGGTCAGAACTCCACTTGGAAGAGCCTGAACCTGCTCCCCTTGAAGAACCATGAAGATCCAGACATGAGAGTCAAGTAAAAGACTATAAATTAGTGCTTTTTGGGAGGAAACCCGTGGATTTCCTACTTCCTTTAAATTTTTCTAATTTTCTCTTTTATTAATTAATATCTCTCTATATATATCCCCTAGTCTAAATACTAAGCTACTCTTACATAAGTAGTTAATGTTGACAAATTTTTCTTTATAGCTACATCTTTACATCTTTAATGTAGAAAGGTGGTATCTTAATCCAACCTTGCATAATAGTTATTAAACACCTCTACCAATTGCTACATGATTAACCACCTGTTGCTACCACTACTAGCTCAGCGTCAGACTGCAACACTTTCACCTAGCACCGTTGTGACTGATACCCCCAACTTGAGCTATTTTGACCAATACTCACACCAGAGTTCTATAGCGATCGCAACACTTTAACTTCTTATAGCGACCACATCGCTTCGTCAGCTGTTGTGACTGCTACACCACTTATTTAACAAGGTATAAGAAGTCATCTCACATATCCTAACCCCTCTTTCTCTCTCTCTCTTGCGGTGGAACTCTGGTGATTTAGTGTGTGGTCAAACCCTACACCAAAGACAAAGGTTAGACAACGATGACGACAAAGATTCACCACCACTGTAGCCAATCAATATCACTGATGCTCATGTCATCCTTATTCTCTCTCTTCTCTTCACTCTCTAAACTTTGAAAGGTACCTCTCCTTAACCCTAAACTTGTTCTCCATCTGCATTTGCGATTTGTGCCTATTTCCCCCTTCTTTTTCTTTCATCCCACCCCTACGATCTCTTCCCACTACTTAGTTGTGTGGTTTCTTTCTTCCATACCTGCCGTTTCATGACTCTATGGTATAACATCATATACCCCTTTTCATCTTATATCGATCACCTTTCTACGCATACAACCCCCTTTATCTGCTCTAACTTTGTTCAAAACGTTTCTCTTCAAAGTTTCAGTGGAAATCTCCTGGGTCAAGAATCATTAGTATAGCGACCACAATGATGTTCACCAGTGTAGAAAACTATATGGACCTCCTTAATAACAAATTATTTTTCCTCAATTGTATCGACCACTAAAATTGATTGCCAATTTAGTGATCGCTGGCCTTTTCAAACATTCTTAGCCACTGTGATGTTTCTTATTCATAGGGATTTTTGCACCAAACCTATGTGACCTTAATCTTTTTCTATCATATGTCACGACCATTAACCCTACCAAGGGTCTATAGAGACTGCAACAACTCTTAAGACCACAACATCTTATCCAATGGTTGTATAATTATAGCTAGATCTCGTGTACATCTAACAATCAATACACCCATTGAAGAACATATTTAAATGCCTAAGAAATGCACATTACTCAAATTATAGGATTTCATCCTCGAACTATGATTCCTTGGACAAACAAGAAACATCCCTAAAAGGGATTCAAGAAACCATTGATAAGGCGATGCAGGATGATCTAAACATGTCACAATAGAAAAAGATCCGCTTGTAGTTACTCAAGGAATAGTATGAGACTATTCTTGCACATGAGTCACCAAAGGATATAGAGGTATACAAAGGCACAAAAGGAACAAACACGTCTGGATACGTGCCATTAGAAGAAGAATGTAAAGCAAAAATGAAACAAAAGGCATCTGAACTGGATGCACTGACAACCAAAAAGAGGAAGGTAACAAAGAAGATAGGGTCCCGATCCCTGAGGTAAGAAGCAAGATCAACATCCAACCTGATACTAATTCTACTATATCAAGGAAGAATAAAAAAACATCTAAAGAGAAGAACACAACATTTATTTCCATAGATAAGGTACACCAGGCACATTATGACCTGATCATAAGGACCAAAGCCTTCAAACCAACAAGATACATGGACATCCAAGACTCACTAATGGAATTGACTGCTAAATTTATGTCCTCACTTGAGAAGGCACCATTCAAAAACCGTGAAAGAAAGAAGGGTGGAGAAGAGTTCAAACTACAGGTAAGGATGGGGGGAAGAGACTATTATGTTACTAAAGTTATTATGAATACAATCTTCACTAAATCTTAAAAGGAGGTTCAAGCCTCAACAACAACACCCCATGAAAAGAACATTGTGGGTTACAACAGCCATAAAATGTGAGAGAAGATAACCATAGAACATATACACATCCCTGGGAAGCTAAAAGCAACCCCGATCACCTCATGCTTCATAAGAGTGATTCACAAGATCACAACAAACTCAATCATTGCATGATCCAAGAGGGGAGGTGTATCCAAGGGAGATCTATTTCTGATCTGGTCAATGCTGAAGAAAAGACCAGTCAACAATGGAAAGCTCCACGTCAACAAACTAACGGCAGTGGTAGGACCACAAGCCAGAAAGACTAGGGACTTCTGCATGGGGGGGGTAAATAACTCTCATGATATCTTACTTCTTAGACCTTGAGCAATTAAGAAGATACGAGCCTAGTGAGGGATACATGAAGATTGATACCAAATATTTGGTGACCACTGACATAGTAGCACAGAAAGGAGAGAAGTTCTTATACAAGAAACCCCATTCTAAACTTCTACTCCCACTCTCAGAAATGGCCCATTATGATGCACTTAAACTGAGGCCCAGTCTGGAGGAAGTCGACAAAATGCACTCAAGTGCTATCCGATGAACAACGAATCCCCACTCACCTACTGGAGTCCAACAAGAAGGAGAACAAGTTCTAGAGACAACTCCAACATGCCCAAATAAGAAGAAGAAGCTAGCAAAAAGGTCGCAAAAAAACATATCAGAAGCAACAATGCAGGAACCTCATACCTCCCAAGCTAAACCAATCAAGGAATAAGCTGTAAAACAAACATCCTTAGCAGGCCAAACCACCCCGCATGGTGACAAAACACTCTAAGATGCCCCAACATCTTCTCCAGTCATCCATATATTACCAGAAACACTGGTTGATGAACTAGGTCACTAGATGAGCATCCCTACAAATTTTAGAAAGACTTAATAGATACCAACAAAGAACGAGTTGGGCATTCTGAAAGCCCCATGTGGCCAACAACTAAAGCAACACCAGAAACACCAACTAAAAGAACAAAGGTCCTTCCTAAGCCATCAGGTACTAAACATGGAATGGGTATGGTGTAGGATGGTGTAAAAGAAGAACCTGCACAGCCAACCCAAAAAAATGACAAACCAAGCCTCAACAAGTAGTTAGATCAAGCACCCAACCACTGCCACGAACGTTTGATACATTTCCAACTACAGTAACAACATCTACAAGTGAACAACAATGACAACCTCCAAAGTTCAACAAGGAATTAGGGCATCAGTTCAATGCAATTTGGGCACAAATGAAAAATTCTTCTTCAATAAATATGCTTATCACTTCTAGCCTACTAGCACTTACATCACATGTAAAAAGAATCGATGATAGAACCACAACGCTCCTTGAAGTCATGACCAATGTACTTCTCAACCAAGCAACAATGACAAACACAATGCAAATAATGATGACGAAGATGATCGAACTTAGGAATGAATGAGAGGCAATGAGAAAAGATATGAATGCAATGAGCCAGCATCACGACACAACCCTCAAAGATATAGAAGAACAATACAAAAAGCTCAAAGAAGAATGGAAAGAGATGGAGGATGAACACCAGCTATTGGAAGAATGGTAGACAAAGAAGCGGTCAAGGTAGATTGCCAACCCTTCACCATCTCAAGCGTCTTCAAGCCCTACAAATCCCAAACAATATGAAGATGAAGAAGTGGCAAGCGCACCTCCTTCAACAGATAAGAAAGTGTGAATATACCAAAAGACCAGTCTGAGGAGGGCGCCAATCAAGAGGAACAACCACGCCTTGAGGAGAAAAATGCTACAGAGGGAATCAACAACAACATGCAAGAGTTTGACTTAAACTTTCTGCCCACAAAGGACAAACAATCAATCCACAGGAGATAACACTCGTGAGGAGGAAGCAAGTGCCGAAAAATTGACATCTTACAACATCAGAACAATCAAACGATACCTAGACGAGACGAACATCAACATGGACCTCTATGACATCTACCTCCAGGAGACTGTTCACAATGAACACAACAATGTTGTGTATGATGATTGCCTCTATAGAAGCACTCAATGAAGTAGCGCTTGAAATGCCATTGAATGCAAGTTAGTTTATAGAAGAGCTTGTTGATGCAGTTATAGTTGAAGATAAAATAGAAGCAGATCCAAGTAGGACTACTGAAGGTCCTGATCTGATCTCTCTTCTCGCCACTTCTGCCCCAGCCTCACCTATGCAAATAGTTGGCGAGGGGACATTGAATTATGATGAAAGTGTTCTAGCATCATTATTCGTTGGTGATTAAAAAGGGAATGACATCCATCTATAGAATAAGACAAAATAGATGCAACACCTTCACTTCCATGCAAATTGGCCAGAATGAACATGCCATCAGTTTCCAGAATAACATATAGAGATGTCCATGTCATGGATGACATCCTTGATGAAAACCTCCTAGGTACAAACATTGTATAACACAACAAAGGGGGTTCTCTGAATAGGTAGTATTTTAGAGGGATATTCTTGAAACAAGCATGTGTGCATAAATGACTATTCAAGGTACTCTACACAATACATCTGGAAGAATTCATTCACCCTAATGAAGTACGACCAATGTTTCGTGATACAACACATCTAGCGAGGCAACTATATGAAGTGAAATATAACTCTGAATTTGTAAAGAACTACAGACTACAATCACAAGGGAAAAAACTAAATTTGTTCCCTTGCCGATAAGGACGATTAAACATTGGGCGCTAATAGTAGTAATATTTCTGAGCATCGTACCACTTTATACTATTGGTGTGCTACTGAGTTGCAAAGAACATCACTAATTTTAAAAAACAAGGAGGCTCACGACATCCTGAAACACCTTTAACATGCTATACAATCCGTAGGAGATCGTCACAAGCCGAACTAAAAGAATTTTTCAATCTCTATGAAAGTGACTCAATAAGAATGAGGATCAGTGGATTGCACCTTCATAGTGCTCTGAATGATGGATGAAGTAAATATGGACATTCCAATGGAAAACCTCTTCTTTAAAGACTTAAATAGGATATGTGGTACATACACGATGGCGGTCATTTATGATCGACCTTTTTTAAAGACCTAACAATGCCTCCTGATGTTGTACCATGTAGACTACATACATGAGTCCCTTTGCCATAGAAAAAGTCTTGAAGAGAGCAGCTATAGACTATGTGGGTCAATCCTTCTAAACCAGCTCAAGCATTTTCTTGGAAGGCAAGGTGGCTATCTGATAAGAAACAAAATGATGTCAAACAGAATGAGCAGCAAAACCCTCAAGAAAAGATAGTTGTTGAAAAGCCAATCACCATAACCATCAAAGAAGCTGTTGAACAACAAGAAACTAGATCCATATAAGAGGGACAAGTTCATGATGAAAAACTACAAGTGGTAAGACCATACGGGCTGACAGGGGTCATAGAACCAACATTTCACAACTTTGATAGATGGGCCTGTGAAGATCTATCATGGGATTCGCTGATACTAACATTGGATAGGATAAAATAGGATGATAATGTGTGGGACGTTATCTTTAAAAGGGATGGAATATGCGTACTCAAAGGATACCTCCATGACACTTTGAAGACATGAGGATACCTATCTATGAGTCCAATGTCTACATATCAATCATTGTTGAGCGATAATATGTCGAATGTGGACATGACATATTATCTACTCATGGAGAACATACTACATAAAAAAATTGAGGAGAATAGGAGCTTTTGAAACATCATCTAATGAATTCCCTGCCTGAATATATATCCTTCCCATTCTCTACAACAGTCTTTGGAAACTATTGTTCAATAACATCAAAGCAAAGACTACAATCTTATATAACCATTTTGACTTGGATTTTGAATTAAATAAGTACACAAACATGACTACACCAAAGACACCAACATAAGAGAAGGCTAATATGTGTGTGGATGAAATAATAGATATGGTCTGCAAGTTTGGTAAAGGATACAAATTTGTCAGTAAAAAGGATTTCAAAAAGACACTGTTCTGCCACAGAAGCCCCCAACAAATCCTTAAATCAAATGACTATGACTTCTATTGTCTTATGTGGATGTCAGCTATAGTTCTAAAAGAAGAAAAATAGAAAGCTTGCAGAAAAAATGTTATCATGCGATGTGATCGGGATTTGTCGACATGCTACTGCAATCAAAATGGGATCTTTTTGAACAACCACATCAACAATAAAGCTAGCCCATTTATTCCTAACCTTCATCTTTTAAACTCCCGGATGGAGTGCATAATAAGTTTGTGGGGAGTTATAAATGGGCATGAGAGGTACATTCCTACCCTTTCTAATGCAATTCTAATTTTTTTTACAAATACATACATTTCCTCCTTTCTTGTAGGAAACCTTGAAAAACATTGAACGTCGAACATTCTTTCATAAAATGGAAAATTTACTATGGTCTCTATTTTGAGACCTATCTTTCCTTGATTTATTTACTCCTCCCACCTTTAGACTTGCTTGTCCTCCTACTACCTCTTAGCATAATCATCTGAAGAGTGATGCAAATGGGCTTTTAACCCACATAACATAAAATGACACGATACACTACTTCTTACGCCATTTGTATAGGAAAAATATTTTAGAAAGTGGATGAGCACTTGTGAATTGATGAAATCCCTAGAAATAAGGAGGACTCAATTTGCCACACTCCAAACCAATCATCATAGACGTGTAGTATAAGTTCGAAAAGATAAACCTTCTTCTAGATGGAAAGCAACTACCCACTCTAGTTCTAAAAATCCCCACATTGGGATCAAAAGATGCTTGGCAAAACTCATGTGATGACCTAACAACCAAGCTGCCACAATGTGATTACAATTATGCAGAATAACCATTAGAAGCGGATTAATGAAAATCACTTAAAATTAAAACCATTTTGCAAAGAGATCCCTTGCCAGGAAACTCTTAAAGAAAGAACTAAGGCAATATATACATCATGATGCACATTGTACATACACTGTACCATCTCATCTCGAGGATATCACATACCAGTTGCTTTGCCCAAACATATACATAAGCAACATAAAACATTGAGTCATACAAGACAAAATCATAGATGGTTTATAAAACTATTACTTACTAACTCCCAAGGACCTGAGAGTACAGAGACGACACATATGACTTCTATCTACAAGACACGACAGACATCACACTCAACCTGAGTTGTTACTACTATCCCTATTGCTATTGTCCTTCCTCTTTAGTACGATATCTACCTCCCCGTCCGCATCCACCTAAAATGTTGGGACCAACGGGGTGAGACACAAGTCCCAACGAGAGATTATAACTCTCCTTCAACAATATTATTATCACATGTAAAGGTAAATAGTATAAAATGGAGTAGAGGATCTATTATGGAAATGAGCATGTTTAATCATTGATAAATTGTAGTGCAAAGCAACAACATTGTTTAAGCAGTTCAACTATTTGCTTTATAAGGAATATGACGAACATGTATAACATCTATCAAAATAAGATGTATAAAAGTAATGTAACATAAACCAATGTTTCCATATTCAATTCTTAAGCAGATACGCTACACGGTTGATTACATATTTACAATCACACTTATGCCCAAAGGAGATGAGGTATACCGTTCATGCTCGAACCGACCACTGCTTAGTCAATATCAGAATCATACAAGGTCAATGAAAGAGACGGCTGCTAACACCTCACCTGTCTCAGTCAGTACGAGACCACTGATAGTGACATCATGTCAAACTGCAACTAGCTAGCTGGGGTATAGTGACATCTTTCCTATAGAGCTACATCCACAACATGCACTCTCTTCGGGGAGCTATCACACCAATCCCCTGTACATTTTCATCAGGGTGATCACATGACAACACTAGCATTCATCAGGGAGATAACACATCAATCCCTATCTGGACATAAGGATATGTTCGTCCTTCACCCCCACATATTCAAAAATATGCACTCTGAGTCTAACTCGTTTCACCCTTTAGAAAATCCTAACACCGAATGATTCTATGGCCTGGGCAACTACATGATAAGGTTCCATTTGGTTAATTAGGTGTATTACAATATCTTTTAGCATTAATCAAGGTACAAACATGAATTATAACAGATGATACAAAGAAAGGTGTAATACATTTATCAAGTACTTTCATAATCTTTGGAACACATTGAATGCATAACACTTAGGATCTCAACCCCTGATCATACTACTGGCAATTCTCATCCCTTAACATTATCATCATCATTATTGCTAGATTTGGGTATTAAACCCTTAGTTCATCACTGAACATTGTCACCTCTTATCAAGTAACTATTACCTCTAGGTCCTTAGACCATGTATACATTATACTTATTGCACAAGTATTTCACATGGCTCACAAGGCCCATTCTATCTGTATCACAATAAAGATCATAGCTCATACATGGCTATGCTCATCATATCATGATATCTGCATGGTTAGTATTTTATGATAAAGACAATATAAAGTACATAAACTCACCTTGCAATACAAGAGTAATACAACCTTCTCATTATTAAAGTTAGGGTTTTCCTTTCAATCCAATTAGGGTTTCAAACCAGTTCATATTTCAAACTGATTAGGGTTTCAAGTTCATAATATCAAGAATCAAAACCCTGATTCATAACTCCTCACATATTAGTAGTATTAATGGATTCTCATTAAATGATTATCACACAGGTATGAGTTTCTCTCTCATCCTCACTAGGATATTGATTACATCATACTTTATTAAGTTGGCTCAATCATTTTCTCAAGGTACATTGGCCTACATTTATCAAAATGCATTAAACTCTATACCTCTTAAGGTATCATTTGACATAACAAACTTCATGTGCTTCCACCATATCGGGCAAGAGGTGTATGCTTGCTTCCATATAGCCCAAGAGGTGTGTACTTGCTTCCATATCACCCAAGAGGTGTGGGTGTGTGTCACCATATTGTGCATAAGGTGTATCCTTCATCACCATATCATGCATGAGGTATAGGTTGATCACAATATCGAGTTAGAGGTATCGGTTCATCACCATATCGTGCATGAGGTGTATCCTTGATCACCCTATTGTGCATGAGGTGTATCCTTGATCACCATATCCTGCATGAGGTGTATCCTTGATCATCATATCGTGCATGAGGTAGGGGTTCATCACCATATCATGCATGATATGTATCCTTGATCAACATTTCATGCATGAGGTATATCCTTGATTACCATATCATGCATGAGGCATAGGTTCATCACCATATTGTGCATGAGGTGTAGGTGTGTGTTACTTCATAACATGTTTATCATAATTAGGGTTTTTGCATATCGGGTTAGACCCTTATGCTTATACCTCTTCAAACCTTTATGGTATCGGCCTACCCTTCACCATGTGTACAAACTGATAGGGATGTGGTGTTCTAAGGTATATTGGATTTGATATCACCATCTAGGGTTTCATCACCATATCAGCTTAGAGGTGTGTACTTGACACCATATCGTGCCTAAGGTGTGTGCTTGAAACCATATCATACATAAGATGTGTTCTTGACACAATATCATGCATAAGGTGTGTTCCTGACATCATATCATTCAAAGAGGTGTATACTCATCACCATATCGTGCTAGTGGTGTATATACATCACCATATCAGGCTAGAGGTACTTCAACCCAATATCGGTTTGTTCCATGATGATGTCATCATCATAAATCTCTAAACTTTATTCCTTACTGTCCTAGTTCATGGACAACATGTCTATGCAACTATTAGAACTCATGGATTCATCAATTATTAAAGGAAACTCAAAATTGAAAGTAGATCATCAAGTATGGCAAAATTGAAGGTGAATAATAACATGGTTGGGTTCAAGTTATATAACCCACCTCAAGAACAACTTAAAAGCTCCAAGATCTAAAGCTTCACGTTACCAAGGTTGAAGATGAACTTATCAAGAGTCCAAGACTCATTCAAAACTCCTTCATATGCAAAGAATGCATAGATAAGAACTTGGTGAAGAAGAAAAAAAAGAAATAATCACAACCCGAGATTCATGCCTCAACCAAGGTTGAAGCTGACCATGGATTCACCTTATGGTTAAGGATCGAGATCCTCCTTGATACTCAACCGTATGCATGATATCTAAGAGAAATGGAGTGATAAGACTCAAAAAGATTCACTAGTACATGAAAGGAGCGGTATATATAATTGAGGCTGATGAGAGAGAGTGTATAAGAGGTTTCATCATTTTACACTACTAGGTGCCACATGTCCATGCATGGTTGACATGTGTCCATGAACACATATTTATCTTGACATGAAAAATTCTTGAGGATAATCTAGGATGAAGATTTTGGCCATTAGTTATCTTTTTGAGCAACATATTTCAACTCCACATCACTTTATTCACAAACCGATACACTTTTTCTAAGGAAACTTGTAAATTGATATCCATCACCTCCTTGAGGTGCTTAACCAATCATGGAAAAGTCCAAGAGTTGACAAAATGATATGGGACCTCCTCTATGGATCCTTGGCCGATAGGAACTTCCATATAAGCTCTACAACTCGATACAACTCAATAAGGGTCTCAACTATACAACTCTTCTTGGTCTTTTCATCACCAGGAATGCAACCACTAAAAAATGATTCAAACATGGTGCCTTTTTATTTCTCTCTCTGCTAGATGATGCCAAGAGAGATTAGGGACACTCTAGAGGTGGTAATTTTCATATCAACCCTTCCTTTTGGGTAAATTGCAAATTGCACCAAAATTGGTACACAGGGCATAATCATTATTCAAACAAGTTCCAACTTGGAGCTTAGGCTTTCCACAAGCCAACCCTTAGCATCATTCTCTCTCTTATGATACTAAAGGACTTGAAGCATGTTCGAAATGTGAAAAATTGCAATATAACCCCTCATCTTGGGTAAATTAAAATTTACACTCAAACTATCATATAATGCACAAATAGTTTGCAAATTAGCTCAATCTTGAAAATTAAACTCAAGGAGAGTCTTACTTACTTTTCAAAAGATTAAAACAAGTTTATGAATAACTTACTTAAGAAAACTTCCAGGTTATGGCATAACCCAGGTCAAGGATGTTATAATTATCAGCCCCTAATAGGGATTTCATCCCCAAAATCTCAAGTGAAAAGAGAAGGGTACTTCCTCATTATTTCTTCCTCCATCTCCCATGTGGTTTCTTCAATGCCACAGTGATGCCATAGAACTTTCACAAGAACATTTTGTTCTTTTCAACTTCTTGATTCATCTATCAAGAACCATCGTTGGACCTTCCACATGGGATATATCTTCATTCAATTCTACCTCTACAGGTTGCAACACCAACTCTGTATCAGGATGACACTTTCTCAACATTGATATATATAACACTAGATGTAGTCTATGTAGCTCAGGTGGCAACTCCAACCTATACACTACTTTTCCAATCCGTGCTATCACTAGGTAAGGTTCCATAAATCTAGGAGCTAACTTACCCTTCTTCCCAAATCTGAGAACAACTTTCTAAGGTGAGACCTTGAGATACACTCTGTCTCCAACTTGGAATTCTAAAGGTCTACAACATTCATTGACATATGACTTCTGTCTATCCTGTGCAGTTTTCAACTATTATTGTATTACTTTATTCTTTTCAGTTGTCTATTGCACTAATTCAGGACCCAGAACTTGGTATTCTCCTATCTCATACTAGCATAATAGAGATCTACAACACCTACCATATAAGGCTTCATATGGTGCCATATCAATACTAGTATGATAACTATTATTGTAAGCAAACTCTATTAAGCTCAAGTGTAAGTCCCAACTTCCTACAAACTGAAGAACACATGCCCTAAGAAAGTCCTCCAAAGTTTTTATAATCCTTTCAGACTGTCCAACTATCTGAGGGTGAAAAGTTTTGCTAAACTTTAACTGTGTACCCAAAGCTTTATGTAGTCGTTCCCAAAAATGACTTGTAAACTAGGGACCTCTATCAGACACAATTGTAGCTGGAACTCCGTGTAACCACACTATCTCATCTATGTAGATCTGTGTAAGAATTTCAACATTATAGGTTGTTTTAACAGGAAGAAAATATACTGACTTAGTCAACCTATCAACTATCACCCAAATGGAATCATGACTTTTAGCTATTTTAGGTAGACCAACCACAAAGTGCATTGTCATATAATCCCATTTCCACTGCGGTATAGGTAAGGGTTGTAATGTTCATGCATGCTTCTGGTTTTCTGCTTTAACTTGCTGACACACTAGACACCGCATAACAAACTCAGCTACATCCTTCTTCAAACCAGGCCACCAATACATATCTTTTAAGTTATGATACATTTTAGTACTCCCTGGATGCATTGCATACATGGATGAATGTGCTTCCTCCATAACTATCTTTCTTAAGTCATTGGCATCAGGTACTACCATCCTACCATGGTAACAGACTACCTCATCCTCTGACTCATGGAAACCGTCCCATTTCTCGCTACCATACTCTGACTTGATATGCTGAATCACAATATCAGCCTGTTGTGCCTCTTTAATCTGTTGTCTTAGAGTAGGTTTCACATGCATCTTGGCTAGAAATCTTGCTAACAAAGATACTTTTAAATGTACATTTATTTTTCTCAAAGAGACAAACATGTCCCATTTAAAGCATATTAAAGATTTCAACTGTGCTTTATCTATGGTTGGAGATGAAGATTTTCTACTTCGTGCATCTTCCATGACATTAGCTTTTCCTGGATGATAATCAATTGTACAATCGTAGTCCATTATTAATTCCATCCAGCAATGTTGTCTCGTATTCAACTCGTACTGTGAGAAGATGTACTTTAAGTTTTTATGGTCTGTGAAAACCTGACACGTTTCTCCATAAAGATAATGCCTCCAAATTTTCAATGCGTGCACCACTGTAACTAACTCTAGATCATGCATCAGATAATTGTCCTCGTCTTTCTTAAGTTGTCGAGAAGAAAAAGAAACTACATGATCACTCTGCATTAGCACACATCCTAGTCCATTCTTAGAAGCATCAAGGAAAATAGTGTATCCCTTTTCCTACTTAGGTAAAACCAACAAAGGTGCACTAGTCAACCTTTCTTTCAACAACTGGAAAGAATGTTGACACTTGTCATTTTAGACAATAGGAACTGCCTTCCTGCTCAATCAATTAGGGGTAATGCTATAAAACTGAAGTCTTTAATAAACCCTATGTAGAAACCTACCAGACCTAGGAAACTACGAATCTCAGTTGGTGTCTTGGGTTGTTCCCACTCTAAAACAGACTCCACTTTCTTAGGATCAACACAAATACCTAAAGCAGATGTAATGTGTCCTAGGAAAGACACTTCTAACAACCAGAACTCTTACTTGCTAAACTTAGTATATACCTTGTGCTTTCTTAGCAAAGTTGAGGCTTGACGAAGGTGTTGTTCATGTTGTTGACCATCTCTACTGTATATTAGGATGTCGTCTATGAAGACCACTATGAACTGATCAAGTAATGGCTGAAAGATTATATGCATCAGCTCCATGAATGCAACTAGTGCATTAGTTAGTCCTAATGACATAACTATAAACTCATAATGACCATAACTTGTACTAAAGGCTGACTTAGGTATGTCATCTTCGTTGATATGTAATTCATGATATCCTGACCTTAGATCTATCTTAGAGAATACTATTGCACCACACAATTGGTCAAACAGATCATCTATCCTTGGCAGAGGATATTTGTTTTTTATAGTCACCTTGTTAAGCTGCCTATAGTCTATGCATAATCTCATAGACCCATCCTTCTTTTTAATAAAAAGAACTGGAGCACCCCATGGCGAAGTACTCGGTCGAATTAAACCTTTCTCAAGAAACCCATATAATTGTTTCATGAGTACTACCATCTCAGCATGGGACATCCTATAATGTGTTTGGGATATGGTTTGCGTACCTGGGATTATATTAATCTCAAAATCAAACTCTCGAGGTGAAGGAATCTCTAGAAATTCTTTAGGAAACACATCCTTGAATTCCCTGACAATAGGAACATCATAAAGACTAGGACTCTCTACCTTGGTGTCTACCACATGTGCCAAGAATACTTTACATCCTTGTTGCATCAATCTCTCGGCTACTATTGTTGATACTAGACAGGTTGGAAGAATCTTTCTGTCCCCCTAAAAGATCCATGTCTCATAACTGTCTGTGAACATGGATTGCTTGGAACCACAATCCAAGACAACCTCAAAATTTTTAGGGTATCTGACACAATTTTACCGTGCGTATAACTCAAGTGCATGCATCAAAGTAGTATAGGACCTTATGAGGCCCGAGTCGAACTCAGGGACACTGAACTATCAGTAGACTACTACTAATTGTTTGCGATCAGCTAAGCCGGTTAAAATGATTTGAGAATTGTTTTAAATTAAATGAAAAGAAAAAAAATAAAACAATCGATTAAAGGTTTAGTTTAACCAATTCAGGTGAAGATCTTTAGGGTTGCGGTTTCACCGCGGGTTATCATTGCATGAATTTCTATATATTTACTCAGATTTATCTCTATATCCGGGTAGTGTCCTGTAATCAGAATTGCCCACTGTCGTGGTACAATTCACTACCTATGTTTAGGTCGGTTCCACCGTCGTAGTAACCTATACCCTAAACTAAGTGCATTAGAAATGACCTCTGGGTTTCCACCATTAACCTTACATCACCTTGTTCAAGGGATTTGTCAATTAATGTGAATTTTGTCTCTTTTCAACCGTTAATTCTTCTTTCAAAGTAATTAAGGGCATTAGATTATTATTATGGTGATCAAGCATAACAATATAATTGAGAAAACAAAATCATACCACAGATTTAAGAGATAAAAGATGAATTACTATGATAAAATTGTCATACAATGATTCCCCGGGCTACTCCCGGTCCTAAAGATAAAGGGGATTAGCCCCGCATGTTCATCTCAGAGCAAAACATGGTAGAGAAAAGGGAATCATGGAGAAAAACATGATTAAGTAGTGAAACCCCTGAACGGAGAAGATCCAAGCTTCCCTTGGCGTAGAATGTGCGATCACCGGCCTTTCGGTGGTGGAAAACGTCTTCTTTGGCGTCTGAAACGGTTGGGGTGTGCTTCTGGGCACCATTCTTCTCTCAACACCTTCTCGGGACGTGTGCAGCGGCTAATGACATGATCCCCTCCTCTTGGCCGACGTCATTAGGTATAATCACCGAGTTAGGTTGCAAAAATATTGTAGCCGTCAGATTTAGATCAATCTGAAGCAAACTTGTATCTGACGGTGTCGATACCATCGACGCGAGTCGATGGTATCGACCTTGCAAGGTATCGGCTGGTCTTCTTTTCTTTTCTTTGTCATGACTGATGCTAACTCGATACCATCGACGAGGGTCGATGGTATCGACTCTCTTAGGCGTCGATTTTTTGTCCTTTTCCATCGCTGAAGCTCCACATGTCGATAGTATCGACTGTCTTCTCACCAACAACCTGATGGTATCTCGATACCATCGACTTCTGTGTCGATAGTATCGACTCTACGATGCTCCTTGCGGCTGGCAACCTGTGGTCATGTTGATGGTATCGACCACTGTCGATGGTATCGACAGCAATAGATATTCGTTTTTCCTGAAATTGCAACACAAAACCACATAAGCCGAAATAAAACATATTATTGTACTCATTTATGCTCAAAACACTAAAATAAGGGAGATTTGACATAGAGAAGGATCATAGACCAAAGTAAATTAATCATGCAATATTAACCACCAAAATGACCAATAAATGCATAAAACACAAGTAAAATATGTCTATAAATGCGACTCAAAATCATCGCATCAAACTCCCCTAAGCTTGAACATTGCTCGCCCTCGAGCAACTAAACTTTAGAATAGAATTGAGAGGGTCAACTAAAGAACAGATCATCACAACAAACATCACCATATGATCCCCACCGGACATTCACATCCCGACCCTTACTAACCATGGAATGATAATTACCCTAAAGGCGACAATAATCATCCATAAAAGATATCTACCTCAAAATTGATGAACACTATCATATAAGGCAGTTAGCATAATAAAATTCACCAGTTCAGACTCGGTGCATCTTGTAATCTCCTATTCTACGTTGCTTTCCCTAACTACCATCTACATGAAAGCAGCTCTCCTGATATTCACAAGTGAGGAGAAAATCATGGTGGCCTACCAATTTGAGCAACGTGTGGATGAAATGGGTGGCTCATGGAAGAAATGGAAGCATTATACGGTTTCAACATGCATAAGGCAAACATGCCCTAAATTATGCATATGCAAGTGTAAATGCCCTAATGCCTACATTTGGGTGGAATGATGCATGCACTATCATTCCGTCTCAAGCTGAGATGGAATATTTAAGAGAACAACATCATGTTCTTATTCTTCTTACTATGTATTGATAAGCATGTTCCTTTCTCCCTCTCATTCTTTATTACTTCTCAATTCTCTTTTTTTATATATATAGGCCCTTATATCCATAAGTGACCATGAATTATTTGTTGGGCTCACTTTTTCTGCATAGCTCAAATGTTTGAAGCATTTAGGAGGTATGGAATAAGTTAATCACCCTTATTGTTTCAGAAGAGATAAGATACATGATCGTCTGTATGCATAAAAATTATGAATGCAGCTAAATGACACACACCTAAGGATAATGTGCATGTATAACTACTCTATTTTTTTATTTTCATGCAAAACATGTGAATATACTTTGCAATGCAAGACCTATCTACATGAGATGCATTCAACAAGATTAAAACCGTAATGTACTTCCAATTCTTATAGTGGATTATGAAAAACAATGAGGTGGATAGATCACAAGACTAATTGACTAAACCTTTGTAAATTATTATGTGTCCCTCCTTACTGACCTGTGTAGTAATTAAGATTTTCTCTCTCTTACTTCAAATTAAAGTCTCATTATCATTTGGTCAGTTTAGGCTCACACAACCAATTCCGTCCACTTTTCATGAATCATTAGGAATGTACAGTTGTCATTTTCTATTTTAAAGTTGACAAACCCAATTATTTTCTTAAGTTATGTGCTCAAGGCTGAACAACACAAGCTTGCAAACACTAATTTTTTTTTAGGTTTTCCCTTAATCCCATGTACAAGCAAATGAGATGACACATGACTTAAGGCATCCACAATTACACTAGATAGAATGTGGATCCTACAAACAAACTAAGAATTGCAAGATAGAAATGACAAAAACAAAACAATAAAAACTGAAAACTGAGAAAACTAAAGGATAGAGCTGTTCCAACTCCCCCCCAAGCTTGAATTTGACTATGGCCTCATAGTAAAAAACAACCTTAAAGGGTGGAATAGAGATACCGATCACTCTTCCAGCGGAGGCGGGTACTGCGGGGCTGTGGGGTCCCAAGACGGGTACTGCCCTTAAAAGCTCGGATCATACTGGGGCATGGGCGGAGGTTGTGGATACCCCTCAAAGTAGTTCTGGCTCCAGTAATGATCATAGAAGGGTTGCTGCTGCATCTCCATCCTATGCAACCTGTCGTGAATGGGTTGTTGGTTGTCGAGGAGGAGGCACTCATTTTCAAAGATAGCCTGCTGATTATCTAACAACCGGTTTGTCGTATCCTGCATACCGACATATGAGGCTGTGTGTTGCTGTTGCGTTTGATGAACATCCTGCATCATTGCATACATCCCTTACATGGAGTAGACATCCTCGCTTTGCTGTGAGGGCTGTGGTGGTGGAGGCTGGTAAGAAGAAGATGCACCCAGATGCATGCAGGGATGCTTCCTAGGTGCCACTCATGCGCGAAGAGGAGTGAAAGCCTCCTCTTCCTCTTCCACCTCATCGCCTTCGTTGTCGTTGTTGCCGCCATCTTCATCTGAACTCTCGATGGCAATGACAAGCCATCAAAAATGCTAAGCGCCCTCAATATGGAAGACGGGGTCGGGGAGGGAACACTCCTGATAAGTGTGATTAACGTGGCAGTGTGCATACGCCAATCCATCACGCAGCAAGATGAGGTTGGAGCGGTGAAGATGCTGCAAATTAACCTTGCTTCTGTTAGAGAGAGGAGTCAGCTGGGAGATATTCAACCGAATATAGTGGGCCAGTGGTGTGATGAGCCCGCCAAAGTGAATTGGAGCCTTCCGTGTACTCCTCTTTACAACCAACACACGCTGCAAGAAAAATGCTCCCCAGTTACACTCTTCCCGCTTCAGTAACTTGTGTAGGAAAAATAGGTATGTCTCCTGGAACTTGCTAAGAGACAGATCACCACGAGCAAAGAGAGTGGTGCACAACATGCGGTGAAGAATCCGCACGAACGGATGCTCGAAATCCTCTACCTCCGTGTTGTGGTAGCTCACATATTTGCCCGGCGGCACAGTCACTAGCTCGGCGAAGATAGCATCATAATCAGTCTGATTGTCTGGCCTCCGGTACTGATCTCGCCCATGGTTCCAGTTATAGATAGAGTTGAACTGCCAGAGGGTGAGATTGTAATCATTGTTGAACAACCGGAAAGAAACACGACCCTTGATCCATTCGCGATCCGTGGCAATGATGTCGTTTGGCAAAACACATATGTCCAGCGACGCCATGAATTCTGTGACTAGCTCCTTGTATGTCGGCCATTCACCGAAGAACGGCTGGCCATCGGCATGGAATTCCAACTCGTCGGGCCTCCTTCCCATATGCCTTGCCTGCCCCTTGAGCACGTAGGCCAGATTAGCCTCGAACCCCAAATTACGGATCATGTCGCGGTCGACGTAACGGGTCGGCTCAATCTTTCTTTTCATGATCTCCTCGTAGACCTTCCGAACCTCCGCGGAAGGATGAACGATCCGTGGACACGGAATAGAAGCAGTTGGTGGAGGAACGAACTCGGGAATCTCCATCACATTTGTGTGTGAAGAGGATGCACCGGAAACATGCACCATTGTCGTAGAAGAAGAAAGATTACAAGATGGAGCTCGGAGAAGGCCGGAGAAGATTATCTCCGCTCGATGAAGGCTCGGTAAAGAACGCACACCATGGATGCTCATAGTCGGGCTGTGATTTCTCACAATGACGCACGGCAAAAGTGGAGAAGGATTGCTCTGAATTTGTGACGTCATATGACGACAATCCATCCCTTATATAACCGTGGCCGGCGCTGCTGTATGCCCGTCGATACCATCGACGCGAGTCGATGGTATCGACTCCTGTAGCACAATCTGTCTGCCGTTGGTATCGACGGTCGTCGTTGGCTTGATGTGGGGGACCCAGATCGATGACGTGTCGATACTATCGAAAGGTTCGATGGTATCGACTCGTCCACGGATCGAATCTCTCGATGTAGCAATCACCGTTGATTTCCTCTCGCGGATCGGTGACGTGTCGCGTCGATACGATCGACGCAATTCGATAGTATCGACTTCTGGGTAGGGTAACTCCCTCGCGAGGCCCATCCACCACCTTCTTCCTATAACTGGGTCGATACCATCGACAATCCCATCAATGATATCGACTTCACTCAGACAATTTTTGTCTGAATATCTCCAGAGATCGCGATAGTATCGACGCCTGTGTCGATACTATCGACCTCATTGTTGCGATCAACCTGATGATGTGTCGATACCATCGACGAGGTCGTCGATAGTATCGACGCAGTGTGATTCTTGCAACCATCAACCTGTACCCAGCTCGATACCATCGACACAAGGGTCGATGGTATCAACTCTGCCTCAGCCCTGCACATTGAGCAAATGATCACGGTACCTTTTTTTACACTAAAAAAAGTCAAATCAAATCAAAGTAAAAATGTGAAAGAACTAACTACACTAGCGATGGCTGGGTTGCCTCCCAACAAGTGCCCTTATTTAACGTCTTAGGCTAGACGACATCAAGCTTCATCAACTTGGAGCTTTGGAGAGTGTGCCCAGGGGATCACGTTGTAGTTTGAACTCAACTCGATCCTGGCCAATACCCAATATCAAAGTACCTCTCCCAATGGTAGTGACAACATCGGTCGTCGCTTGAAACAGCCTACCTAATAGCATCTCGCAAATTGTAAGCTATGGCATGTCCATGATGACAAAATCCACCGGAAAGATGAACCTGTCTACCTTGACGAGTACATCCTCGCATACTCCGTATGGCTTTACAATGGACCCATCCGCAAACTCAATCATTGCCGCTGATTTCTTTATTTCCTTCAACCCAAGCTTTTGAAATGTAGACAGTTGCATAAGATTAATGCTAGCGCCCGAATCACACTGTGCTTGTGGAAAATGTTGATTTCCTATAGAACATGGAATATAGAAGCCTCCTGGGTCTTTCCTCTTCTGTGGTAAACTCCCGTGGATAATTGAGCTCACCATCTCATTCAACCGGCAAATGTCTGCGTCTTTGATCCGCCTTTTCTTGGTGATGATTTCTTTGATAAACCTCCCATATGCGGGAATCTTCTCTATCATTTCTACCAACGGAATATTGGCATGGAGTTTTCTGAACATCTCCAAGAACTTCCTATAATGTCTATGTATTTTCTTCGATCTCGGACTGTCCGGACAAGACACAACTGCCTCTTTTAGATGCTTATGAGGTGGCACATATGGGCTTTTCGGGGAAAGCTCCCCTAAGCTTGTTTCAATGACTCCCTCTGGCGTAGACTTTGGTAGATCATCTTCGACAGGTGTAACTTGTAGTGGCACCTCTCTTGCAGTGGACGTAGCTTCACCTTGACACATGACCTTCACGTGCTCTTCTTGCCTAGGTGTGGGCACGACCATGATGGGCTCTTGGCGGGATTTTCTGAATGGATGATATCTGCGTGGTAGTCCATAATGACTGTGAGGATACGGTATTTTTGGGGTATCCTCCGTATCAAAAATCATTTTGCCTTTATATTGGACCTCTACCACCGGGGGTTCTGCTTCATTAATCACAGATATATATTTCACTTGATGATGTGCTTGAGCAACTTCTGCATTCCCTACCTGTCTCAGTTGATTGGCATGCTTTATAGCCGCCACTTCATTGGAAATTTGGGTCACGGTCGTCTCTAGCGCCCTCATTTGTGCTCCATGACTTTGCAGTGTTTGTCCAAACTTGGTCAAAATATCACCCTGGGACTGCAGCTGCTTACTAAACATGCTCATAATCTCCTGATTTTGCTGCACCACTTGACTAAGCAACTCGGTGCTTTTATCTTCGGCTCTTGGTTGTGGCTTTGCATATGGATCTTGTAGGAAGTTGTTTGGATCCTTCCAAGAGAACTTCCTATCCTTCCTCCAAGCATAATCATTATTTCTATAGCCCTATTGTTGCATAAATTTGACCTGGGCTTCCTCGTCAGATTCTGCCTCCTCTTTGGCAAGCAATTTCTTGGCTAGAAGGTCTAATTTATCATTAAGCTCCTTGATGGCCCTAGACTCACCTGCAACTTTGACTTGTTCTGGTGCATCCCTATCACCCCAAGACTGCTTCTTTGCCATATTTTTCAAGATCTCCCAACACCTTGTGCCTGTGTTGTTCAAGAAAAATCCTGAACCTGCTGAATCTAGGTTACTTCTATCATGCTCAGAAAGAGCAAAATAGAAGATTTTAACCTATTTTTTCTTATCCAAACCATGGTGTGGGCACCTCCTTAGCATTATCTGAAATCGCTCCCAGGTTTTTAGAATATATCTCCCCTACCTTCTAGCTGAAATTGTGAATTTTTCTGATCAGATCATTTGTTTTCTCAGGCGGGAAGAATCTTTCAAAGAACACTTCGACCATGTGGTTCCACAATTCCACATATTCATCGTCCAGATTGTGCAACCATTCTCGTGCATTTCCTGCCAGAGAACTCAGGAACAGCTTCAGGTAGAGCGTCTCCTGTGGAAATCTGTCAATTTTAATCAAATCGCAGTTCTCCACGAATTGGCTTATATGAGTGACTGGGTCTTCGTTCTTTAAGCCATGGAATGCATTAGACTTGACCAAGTTGATTAACGCATTATCAATCTTATACGTCAGAATGTTGATCGCCTGCTTCTTTATTGGCCCCTTAGAAGCAGATGAGGAAGACGCCTTTATCTTTTCCCAAATTGTCTGTTCCTCTGCCATTTCTTCTTGTTCTGAGTCGGAATCTATATCTTCCAGTTGGTTTTGATTGTACTCCTCCTCGTCGTCAGGTCCCAGAAGTGGAACCTCTGGTGTTCGTTGCGTGTAGTCGGTGCTACATGTCTGCACCATGCACAGTACCTGCAAAAATGGTAATCTCAGTTCAGTACCATGATAGACGATTATAAAATTGGAAAGATAGACTATGAATTTTAGAAATGATTTCAAAATAAAAAAAATAAAAAAAATGGCCTAGAGTGGCTGCTTGCAGCACTCGTAGTGCCGACAATTGCCGTGTCCCCGACAATGGCGCCAAAATCTTGACATGATTTTACCGTGCGTATAACGCAAGTGCACGCGTCAAAGTAGTATAGGCCCTTATGAGACCCGATTCGAACTCAGGGACACTGAACTATCGGTCGACTACTACTAACTGTTTGTGATCAGCTAAGCCGGTTAAAATGGTTTGAGAGTTGTTTTAAAATTAAACGAAAAGAAAACAAAATAAAATAATCGATTAAAGGTTTAGTTTAATCAATTCAGGTGAAGATCTTTAGGGTTGCGGTTTCACCGCGGGTTATCATTGCATGAATTTCTATATAGTTACTCAGATTTATCTCTCTATTCGGGTAGTGGCCTGTAATCAGAATTGCCCACTGTCGTGGTACAATTCACTACCTATGTTTAGGTCGGTTCCACCGTCGTAGTAACCTATACCCTAAACTAAGTGCATTAGAAACGACCTCTGGGTTTCCACCATTAACCTTACATCACCTTGTTCAAGGGATTTGTCAATTAATGTGAATTTCATCTCTTTTCAACTGTTAATTCTTCTTTCAAAGTAATTAAGGGCATTAGATTATTATTATGGTGATCAAGCATAACAATATAATTGAGAAAACAAAATCATACCACGGATTTAAGAGATAAAAGATGAATTACTATGATAAAATTGTCATACAATGATTCCCCGAGCTACTCCCGGTCCTAAAGATAAAGGGGATTAGCCCCGCATGTTCATCTCAGAGCAAAACATGGTAGAGAAAAGGGGAAACATGGAGAAAAACATGATTAAGTAGTGAAACCCCTGAACGGAGAAGATCCAAGCATTCCTTGGTGTAGAATGCGCGATCTCTGGACTTTTGGCGGTGGAAAACGTTTTCTTCGGCGTCCGGAATGGCTGGGGCATGTTTCTGGGCTCCGTTCTTCTCTCAGCTCCTTCTCGGGACATGTGCAGCGGCTAATGACATGATCCCCTCTTCTTGGCCGCCGTCATTAGGTATAATCACCGAGTTAGGTTGCAAAAATATCGTAGCCGTCGGATTTAAATCGATCTGAAGCAAACTTGTATCTGACGATGTCCATACCATCGACGCGAGTCGATGGTATCGACCTTGCACGGTATCTGCTGGTCTTCTTTTCTTTTCTTTGTCGTGACTGATGCTGACTCGATACCATCGATGAGGGTCAATGGTATCGACTCTCTTGGGCGTCAATTTTTTGTCCTTTTCCATCGCTGAAGCTCCACATGTCGATAGTATCGACCTTAGGGTCGATAGTATCAACTGTCTTCTCGCCAGCAACCTGATGGTATCTCGATACCATCGTCTTCTGTGTTGATAGTATCGACTCTGCGATGCTCCTTGCGGCTGGCAACCTATGGTCGTGTCGATGGTATCAACCACTGTCGATGGTATCGACAACAGCAGATATTTATTTTTCTTGAAATTGCAACACAAAATCACATAAGCTGAAATAAAACATATTATTGTACTCATTTATGCTCAAAACACTAAAATAAGGGAGATTTGACATTGAGAAGGATCATAGACCAAAGTAAATGAATCATGCAATATTAACCACCAAAATGACCAATAAATACATAAAACACAAGTAAAATATGTCTATAAATGCGACTCAAAATCATCGCATCAGTATCCATCCCAATAATTACATCAAACCCGTGCATCTCAAGTGGTATAAGATCCGCCTTAATGTTGTGTTCTAAAAAGGAAAGAACTTAGTTATAGAACATACCTCCCACAACACTATAGATCTGACTAATGGAGTTTCTAATAACATAATATCTGATCTATGACTGATAGTCATATTACAGTCATGAATCATTTCTAAAGTGTTAAAGGAATGTGTAGCACCCATATCAATCAAAATAGATACAAAGCATGATGAAGACATATCGGAGTGAAACAATTCCATCTGGCCTGTCATGACTCGTGTATTGATTACTACCTCTGGCTGATTTGTAGCATAGAATCTTGTCGTTGCCTATTGCTAACTCTATGCTTTGTTGTTTGGTGCTGATGATCCTGCTTTGGTTGCCTGTCTACATCCTCCTGTGAGCCTTGTTGACTATGCCTTGGTGGTTGGGTTACCTCCATGTCTCTAACTGGACATTCTCTCATCATATGTCATGTCTATCCACACTTGAAGTAGTTTATGTCCCGCTGTGGTCTAGGTGGTCATC
This sequence comes from Alisma plantago-aquatica, assembly GCA_963693085.1. Lineage (NCBI taxonomy): Eukaryota > Viridiplantae > Streptophyta > Magnoliopsida > Alismatales > Alismataceae > Alisma > Alisma plantago-aquatica. Next base: position 910,865,726 of record OY856411.1, on the reverse strand, counting down.
TTACTAACATTGATGTCATACTATGGGCTCCACTAGGAAGAAAACTACGACCTCTACCCTTGCTTGACGTCTATTGTGTCTGAGCATTGAACCTCTATGGTGCTACTGGTGTAGGAAATCTCAGTTTCTTGAAACTTCTAGACCTCTGTCTCTGGAATTGGGTAGGTACTTTCCTACTGTTAGTCTCACGTTTCTCAATCACGGACCTCTCTATCCACCTAATTGACTCCAAAAAGGTGGCAAACATTTCTCTATTCTCTAGAGCAGCTACAACTGTGGTTAACTCAATGTTCATACCCTTCTTAAAATGTCGAATCCTCTCCTCATCCATAGTAGCCATGTGTAGAAAAAACTACAGAAGCTCTATGAACTTAGCTTTGTACTCACTATTCTTCATCGGTCCTTGTTTAATCCGCTCAAAGTGAGAGATTTTCTCATCTAGATAAGTCTTGGTAAAGTATCTATTGACAAACTCACATCGGAATTACTGCCATCTGACCTCAACACCAAGTATTTTCTCTTCTTCAATGGCCCACCAATGGCCAACACTTCCCTTTAAAAGGTACACAACATGTATAACTTTATCAATTTCTGGGATGCTAAGGATTCTAAAGGATTTCTCCAGCTCAGTGAGCCATGAATCTGTGCCTGCTCGGTCAGCTATACTGGCATATTCGGTGGTTCCTACCCGACGTAACTGCTCAAAGGTCTTACCAGATTCATGTACCTCATTGGGAACTGGTGCCTTAGGTGCTGGTGCTGGCATCTGATCTACCATATGAGTCATTTTGGTCATGAACTGCCCAAAACGAGCATGAAAGTCTGGATTTTCTAGCATGGCTTGATCAAGCTGGGGATTCTCAAGCATTGATTCTTCTCTAGCTTGTTCCCATGCACCTCCTCCTGGTGTAGCAACACTACTCTCAGCAACATGTTCTTTGTGTGCTCCAGCCATCTTTTTGCTTTACTTCTTCTCCTATATGAGCAGAAGTCACTATAAGATAATCTGGAGGACAATAGAATAGACTCAACAACCTTAATCCTATGTCTTTGTAAACTCAGTGAACCTTAGGCTCTGATACCAAAACTCGTGTGATGACCCTACAGTCAAGCCACCACAATGTGATTACGATTATGAGGAATAACCAATAGCAGCAGATTAACAAAAATCATAAAAATTAAAACCATTTTGCAAAGAGATCAATTACCAAGAAACTCTTAAAGAAAGAACCAAGGCAATATATACATCATGGCATACATTATACATACATTGTACCATCTCATCTCAAGGATATCATATACCAGTTGCTTTGCCCAAACATATACATAAGAAACATAAAACCTCGAGGCATACAAGCCAAAATATTACATCGTTTATAAAACCATTACGTATTAATCCCAAGGACCTGAGAGTATAGAGACAACACATATGACTTCTATATACAAGACACAGCAGACAACACACTCAACCTAAGTTGTTACCGCTATCCCTGATGTTGTTGTCCTTCCTCTGCAGTACAATCTCTACCTCCACGTCCGCATCCACTTAAAAATGTTGGGACCAACGGGGTGAGACACAAGTCCCAACAAGAGAGATAACTCTCTGCCAACAATATTATTATCACATGTAAAGGTAAATAGTATAAAACTGAGCAGAGGATCTATTATGGAAATAAGCATGTTTAATCATTGATTAATTGTAGTGCAAAGCAATAACATTGTTTAAGAAGTTCAACTATTTTCTTTATAAAGAATATGAAGAACATGTATACCATATATCTAAATAAGATGTATAAAAGTAATGTAGCATCAACCAATGTTTTTTTACTCAATTCTTAAGCAGATATGCTACACACCTGATTACATATTCTAGAGGAGATGACGTATACTACTCATTTTCCACCCGTCCACCGCTTAGTCAAAATCGGTACCATATAAGGTCAATGGAAGAGCCGGCTGCCAAGACCTCACCCGTCTCGGTCAGTACGAGACCACTGGCAGTGACATCTTGTCAAACTACAACTAGCTTGCCTGGGTATAGTGGCATCTTCACTATTGAGCTACAGTCAAAGCATGCACTCTCTTCGGGGAGATATCACATCAATCCCCAGTACATTTTTATCAGGGAAATCACACAGCAACCTTGTTATTCATCGAGGAGATAACACATCAATCCCCATCTGGATGTAAGGATATGCTCGTCCTTCACCCCCACATATTCAAAAACATGTACTCCGAGTCAAAATCATTTCACCATTCAGTAAATCTTGACACCGAATGGATCTATGGCTTGGGAAACTACATGATAAGGTTCCATTTGATTAATTAGGTGTATTACATTATCTTTTAGCATCAATCAAGGTACAAGCATGAATTATAACAGATGCTACAAATAAAAGTGTAATACATTTATCAAGTATTTTCATAATCTTTGGAACACATTGAATGCATAATACTCAGGATCTCAGTTCCTTATCACACTACTGTAAATTCTCATCCCTTGACATTAACATCATCATGATTTCTAGATCTGGGTATTGAAGTTAGTTCATCACTAAACATTGTCACCTCTTATCAGGTGACTATTACCTCTAGGTCCTCAGACCAGGAATACATTATACTTATTGCACAAGTATTTCACATGGCTCACAAGGACCATTTAATATGTATCATATGAAAGATCATAGCTCATACCTGGCTATGCTCATCATCTCATGATACTTTCATGGTTAGTATTTTATGATAAAGACAATATCAAGTACATAACTTCATCATGCACTACAAGAGGAATACAACCTTCCCATTATTAGGCTTAGGGTTTCCCTTTCAAGCCGATTAGGGTTTCAATCCAATTAGGCTTTCAAACCGATTAGCGTTTCAAACCAATTAGGGTTTCAAGCCAATTAGGGTTTCAAGTTCATATTATCAAGAATCAAAACCCTAATTCATAGCTCCTCACATATTAGGAGTATCAATGGATGCTCATTAAATGATTATCACACAAGTATGAGTTTCTCTCTCATCCTCACTAGGATATTGATGACATCATCCTTTATTAAGTTGTCTCAATCCTTTTCTCAAGGTACATTAGCCTACATTTATCAAAATGCATTAAACTCTATACCTCTTAAGATATTATTTGACATAACACACTTCATGTATTACTCCATAAAGTATATTAGATTTGAGGTGCTTCCACCACATCGGGCAAGAGGTGTGTGCTTTCTTCCATATCACCCAAGAGGTGTGAACTTGCATCCATATCGCCCAAGAGGTGTGGTGTGTGTCACCATATCATGCATAAGGTGTATCCTTCATCACCATATTGTGCATGAGGTATAGGTTGATCACCATATCAGGTTAGAAGTATAGGTTGATCACCATATCATGCATGAGGTGTATCCTTGATCACCATATCATGCATGAGGCGTATCCTTGATTACCATATCATGCATGAGGTGTATCCTTGATCACCATATCATGCATGAGGTATGGGTTCATCACCATATCGTTCATGAGGTGTATCCTTGATCACCATATCGTGCATGAGGTGCATCCTTGATTACCATATTGTGCATGAGGAGTAGGTTCATCACCATATCGTTCATGAGGTGTAGTGTGTCACTTCAGATCGGGTTGCTCAAAATTAGGGTTTTTGCATATTGGGTTAGACCCTTATGCTCATACCTCTTCAAACCTTTATGGTATTGGCCTACCCTTCATCATGTGTTAAGTGACAGCCTAGACAACTGGTTAGTCTCAACCAACCCAATTGTACAAACTGATAGGGATGTGGGGTTTCAAGGTATATCAGATTTGTTATCACCATCTAGGGTTTCATCACCATATCAGGTTAGAGGTGTGTACTTGACACCATATCATGCATAAGGTGCGTTCTTGATGCACGGATATTTAGTCATTTTATAGGCATGCTTTCCCTTAGTTTTGCACATGCATTTGTTAGCTTCTTGAGATTTTATGCACAAACTCTTAAGAATAGCCTGTTTCATTGAAATGCATCAATTTATGTAATTTTATCGAATTTTAATCAAATTTCACTAATCCAAGGACTAAGACACATTTTTGGTTGTCTTTTAGGTACACAACAAGTGTACGTAATCAATAATACTGAGTCCATACTCGATAATACTGATTTCACATTAGTAAAATAGATAAGTGAAACGTGCAGACTCGGTACTACTGACACCCAGCTCGGTAGTACTGAATCACCATTAGTAGACCCCTCAAAGAATCACAAAAACTCGGTACACCGACACAAAAGTCGGTAGTATCGAGAGTACATCAAACACACGACCCTTTGAAGCGTCGGTACTATCAACTCGAATCGATAGTACCAAAAGAGTGTGCATTTGAAGAACCTTAAAGAATCAGTACTATCGAGTTACAACTCGGTACTATCGAGTTACAACTCGGTACTAGCGAGACTATCCACCTAGGAAAAATCAACAACAACGATCTAATCCGATGAGTGGTAGTGTTTTGCGGAGAAGAGCCATACTATAACTACATGGGAGGCCGGCCAGACCTAGATATCACGCTGTAGTCCATTGCTCAAGGTTGGATAGATGGAGGAGGAGAGACCAGGACTGAAGGCTACATCCAGGAGCAATTCCAGCACTTTCGGTGGACCGTTTTGCAGCCGAGAGGCAACAGAACGCCCGTAAACTGAAAGAGATTTTCTAGAGTTACTTTTCTTCTAGTTAACATAGTTCATTCGATGTTTCCCACATTTTTCTACTTCTCTATCATGTTTTTGACTACAAAAACCATCTGGGGGTAAACCCCTCATTCCTTAGGACTTGGGAGTAGCCCGGGGATGCACTGTATCTAAATTCTATTAGTGATATAGATTGTCTCTTACTATTTGAATATGAATTTATGGAAATCACATGTCCTTATTGTGCTTGATCACCACAATTAGCGTATCAGATCCTTGATTACTGCTGAAAAGGGGATTAGGGGTTTGAAACACATATGTTCACCCATTTATCGGTGTCCCTTATGAAAGGTGGGGCATAAATGGGAGGAGATTACCCAGAGTAAACTAAAAGAACCTAACTAATGAATCAATTACTATGAGAATGGAATTGGCTTTAGATTATGTAGGGGAATTATACTACAAAAGCAGGTAGTTTCTAGCTACACATTCTTTATTTAAATTTAAGAGGGAATTTATACTAGTAATAGGGAGGCGGATACAGTGCCACCCGTGGTGAAAATGTGTCCTAAGGAATCCATCTTCATAAAATCAATTCAATTTTATTTTCCATTTTTAATTTCTTATTTCTGTTCAAAACAACCAACCCAAATGAATTTTCATCGGTCTAGCTGATCAAACTGTAGTTAGTACTAGTCTTTGGACAACTGCTTCCTTGAGTTCGACTCAGGCCTCACATGGCCTATATTACAAGACACATACACTTGCATTTTGCACGTGTAGTAAAGTCGTGTCAAGTTTTTAGTGCCATTGACAGGGAAGCGGCAATAGTCCAGCACTACGAGTGTTATGGTTGGCCACTCTAGGCCACTTTTCTTTTTAATTTTATTTTTACTCCTTTGGACCTGAAATTTCAAATGTCAAATTTTAATTTCTTACTATCTCTTGTTCTTACACCTATATTATCTCTTTCAGGTGATAGTCTATGGTGCAGACGTGTAGTACAGACTAAGGAGACTCCACTCAGAGCAGTCCAACAATTATAGTATTAAGAGATAAAGCCCAAGCATGCAACAATTCAGCAAAGGGATTAACCCCTAGCACACCAGACACTCCTCCAATAGATACACCCATTCCAGTTGAATAATCAGATATGGCTGAGGAGAACACTATCTGGGAGAAGATCAAAACATCATCCTCAACTACACAATTGGGTCCCATAAAAAGGCAGGCAGTTGATGTGGGTAGTTTTAAGATTGACTTGGGACTGGTAGCCCTGGTCAAGTTGCAGGCATTCCATGGACACAATTTTGAGGACCCGATGGCTGACATCAATAGCCTTGTGGAGAGTTGTGATGTGCTAAAAATTGATAGGGTCCTGACAACAATTATTTATTTAAAACTATTTTCTTCATCTCTGGCAGACAAAGCAAAAGCATGGTTCTACAATCTGAATTCAGAATCCATTGGGACATGGGATGAGATGATAGATGCCTTCTTTGAGTGTTACTTCCCACCGCAGAAGACCAACAATCTGGTCAGGAGAATCTACAACTTCAAGCAACAAGATGAGGAGTCCTACTCGAAGGCCTGGGAGAGATTCAAATTATGTTGCGGAAGGTCCCACATCATGGGATTGAACTAGAAGATCAGGCCAAAATCTTTTATTATAGACTCCATAAAGGTGAGCGAACCACATTGGACAGTGTAGGCAAGGGTTTCTTTCTCAACAATAAACCATCCAAGTGTCATGAGATACTGCAAAATATGTCCAAGAATCAATCATGGGGAGAAGAAAGAGAATGCCCAGAGACAATCAAGAGTATGGGAGAGTCTAAGGTAATGAACGCTCTTAATGAAAAGTTAGACCGGATCACCATGAAGCTATGTTAAAAGGATGGGAACTGCTTAGATGCGGAGGAAGGACATGTCAAATATGGTGTCAATAGGGATACATGAACAATGAGTACTCCTGGTGAAAGGACCCAAAGTTCTCCTAGAAGGATTCAAACAACTTCCAACAAGATCCCAGCCAGGCAAGGCAGCAAGGAATTGCAGAACAACAGAACAAGGGGTCTGAAGATGAAAACATGCAAGATCTTCTAAAGAAGCTGGTGAAACAGAATGACATGGTGATCAACCAGCAACAGAGAGAGCTACACATCCACATGGCTCAATTCCACAATTTAGAGACTTAGATTTCACATATTGCAGCAAAGGTGGCAGCAATTAAGAATAATGGCAAATAGGGTTTTCTACGTAACACAGATGCTCCATCTGGGAACAAATAGGTGAAAGTATACTTCTGAGGAGTGGTACAAAAGTGCTTGGTGGGGACAAGCAAAGTCAACCCAAGCCAGCAGAGAGAAAGGATTCAAGCAATAATGGGGAGTTGGTTGTAGTGGGTGTCACAACAGACCTAGAATAGGGTGAACAATATAGAACAACGTAGATAGAGAAGGCAGAGGTGATAGGGGCAAGGCCAGAGCGTTATGTCATGCCTCATAAAAGGTCACAAGCAATACCGGTTCCCTTTCCCAATAGTGTGATGTCCAGAACGGCAGATCAAAAATTCAGGAAATTTTTGGACATTTTTTAGGAAACTGTCCATCTATACACCATTGATTGATGCCATTGAGCAGGTACCTTCTTATGGTAAATTTCTGAAGGACATCATAAAAAAAAAGAGGCGAATAGCTGATACCGACGTGGTGGTGCTGAAGGAGTAAGTGACTGTGTTCATTTTGGGAACGCTACCACCAAAATGACAAGACCCAGGCTGTGTCAATATCTCATGTTTCATAGGAAAGACCAAGTTTAGTGAAGAGTTGTGTGATTTATGAGCTAGAATTAATCTCATTCCCTTAATAATATTCAAAAAGTTAGGCCTTAGAGAATCTAGAAAAAATAGCATGACAATATAGCTGGCAGATAATTCAGTCGTTAGACCATATGGGATATGCAATGATGTTCTGGTTAAAGTAGACATGTTTGTGTTTCCAGCTGACTTTATAGTCATAGAAATGCAAGATGATCATGGCAAGGAACTGCTATTGGGGAGGCCTTTCCAAGATACGACATACATGATCCTGGAGATGGGAAGAGGAAGATTGACACTAGGTATACAAGATGACCGATTTGAAATCTAGATTCCTGAAGTATCAAAGTCAAAGGAGAAGGAAGCTCAGTACAATAGCTTGAAGCACATTGAGGGATTGGTGTCCCTATTTTTGGGAAGACCATTTTTAGATATGGCACATGTCATGACAAAAGTGGATAAGGGTACACTAGAAGTGGACATTATGGAAAATACTAAGGTGGTGTCCTTAGTAGAAGTTGTGTGGTATCCAGAGAATGAAGAGGAGGCAGACATCCCACCAGTAGTTGAAGAAATAAAAGATAACTTGATCATATAGGTTCATCCACAGTTGCCACTGGAGGCGTGCATGATGAATGTGGAGAGAGACTACCCCCATTGCAACTCCTGAGAGGAATGTGATTTGATGTTGAAAGCACTTATGTGCTACTATACAAGACACTTTGAAGATCTAGGACCACTGCCCCCACCTTTAGTCTCTTCATTGGTGAATCCTCTTGATTTGGAGATGAAGTCGCTGCCCCCGGATCTGAAGTATGTGTTCTTGGCGACGGAAGAGAAGCTCTCAGTCATCATCTCATCAACATTGAGCCAGGATGAGGAGGCTCAGATTTTATGTGTACTAAAGAACCACCGAGCAGCATTTGGATGGTCCATGGCTGACATTAGAGGCATCTCCCCCATCCTATGCCAACACAAACTATGATTAGAAGAAGGAGCTAAAGCAGTAGTTCAACCACAATGACGTTTAAATCCAATTATGATGGAAGTGGTGAAGAAGGAAGTCGTGAAGCTCTTATAGGCAGGTATAATTTATGCAATATCTGATTCCACATGGGTAAGTCTGACTTAGGTTGTACCTAAGAAATGAGGGATAATTGTGACAACTAACTCTGCTAACGAATTAATAACGACTAGGTTAGTCATGGGGTGGCGTGTGTGTATAGATTATCGCCGCTTGAACGCCACTACGTTACAAGATCACTTTCCTTTACCCTTTATCGATCAGATTTTGGAATGACTTGCTGGTTGTTCCCATTTTTGTTCTCTTGATAGTTATTCCAGATATAATCAGATTTCTATCGAGCCTATGGATCAGGAGAAGTCCACCATCGCATGTCCCTATGGAATGTTTGCCTATAGAAGGACGTTGTTCGGATTATGTAATGCACCCGCTACCTTCCAACGTTGTATGCTCGCCATCTTTTCTGACATGGTTGAATGGTGCTTGGAAGTGTTCATGGATGATTTTCCAGTTTATGGAGAGTCTTTTGAAGACTATCTATATAACCTCGATAAACTGTTACATCGTTGCGAAGACACTCACCTAATTCTTAATTGGGAGAAATATCATATGATGGTGATTGAGGGGATTGTTTTGGGACACAAGGTGTCAAATAGGGGAATGGAGGTTGATCCGGAAAAAATAGAGGTTATTTCTAAGATACCTCCACTGACATCAGTGAAAGGAGTGAGGAGTTTTCTAGGTCACGCCGGATTTTATCACTGATTTATAAAAGATTTTTCAAAAATTGCAAAACACCGATAAGTATTATTAGAAAAGGATGTTGAGTTTTGTTTCAATGATAAATGCATTAAAGAGTTTGAGGTCATTAAGGAAAATTTGATTTCAGAACTTTGTTGTTCAAGCTCCAGATTGGAGTAAGCCATTTGAGCTGATGTGTGATGCATCAGATTATGCGGTGGGTGCAGTCTTAGGTCAGTGTCAAGACAAAGTCCCTATCGTGATATACTATGCGTCAAAAACTTTGAATGGTGCTCAATTAAACTATACCACCACTGAAAAAGAACTGTTGGATGTTATTTTTTCTTTTGAAAAATTTAGGAAATATTTAGTGGGGGCGAAGGTAATTGTTTGGAATGATCACGCCGCCATTAAATACCTTTTACAAAAGAAAGATGCTAAGCCTAGATTAATCATGTGGATCCTGCTTTTACAAGAATTTGACATTGACGTAAAGGATAAAGCAAGTATTGAGAATGTAGTAGAAAATCATCTCTCTAGATTAGAGAGAGTGGATGAGAGGGATGTGGACATCCCTATTGTGGAAAACTTTTTAGATGAGAAACTTTTTTCTCTTAAGACAGCAGACCCTTGGTATCCTGAGATTGTGAATTGCCTGGCATGTGGGATACTTCCAGAGATTGGGGATACCAAGAGAAGAAGAGATTCTTCTATTCTTTGAGATATTACGTGTGGGATGACCCGATATTGCTGAGGCAATGCAGGGATGACATTTTAAGGTAATATGTGCCGAAGAGTGAGTATGAGAGTATATTGTGACATCGTCGCTCACTCCCCACAAGAGGGCATCATGCTGGTTCTAGGACTGCAACTAAAGTCTTAGAGAGTGGGTTCTATTGGCCAACTTTGTTTAAATATTCTTATAACTATGTTTGTTGTTGTGACTCATGTCAACCTGGAGGTACCATTTCTAAAAGACACAAAATGCCCTTAAATGTGTTTCAAGAAGTTGAAGTTTTTTATTTATGAGGCATAGATTTCATGGGACTATTTGTGTCTTCAAACTCAAACCTATACATATTAATCACCATTGATTATGTGTCAAAATGGGTGGAAGCAATTCCAACTTGGACCAATGACACATATGTTGTATGCAAATTTGTCAAAGACAATATTTTCTGTAGGTTTGGTGTCCCTTAGATGATCATAAGTGATGGGGGGACTCATTTTACCAATAGGAAGTTTGGAGCTTTATTGAGTAAGTATGGGGTAAAACACTGAGTGGGAACTCCATATCACCCACAAACACAGGGCCAGGTTGAGGTGTCCAACATGGAAAGTAAGTAGATTTTAGAAAGGATAGTCTCAACGAATAGGACAAATTGGAGTATGATCCTCAATGATGTGCAATGGGCATACAGGATAGCCTATAAATAACCTATTGGAACTACACCTTTTAGATTGGTTTATGGGCATGCTTGTCACTTACCTGTGGAATTGGAGCATAAGGCTAGATGGGTATTGAGAATATTAAACATAGATGAAGCTGGGAAACATAGAATGTTGGAGTTGAATGAGTTGGATGAGTTGAGGATGAATGCCTATGAAAATGCCAAGATCTATAAAGAGAGGACAAAAAATATTTATGATAAGCACATCCTACATAGGGTGTTTACTCTGGGGCAAAAGGTGTTACTTTTTAATTCTATACTTAAGTTGCATCCAGGAAAATTAAGGTCTAGATGGAGTGGACCCTATGAAATTTGGAGGTTTTTCCCCGTGGTGCTATGAGGATTAGAGATGAGATGGAGCTATGTCATTCCTTGTTAATGGCTAGCGGTTGAAGCACTACTTTGGGGGAGAGGTTGAGAAAGGAGTTGAGGAACTCAAGCTCTTACGGCTTGAGGAGGATTAAAGGTTTTCTTTGAGTCTTGCCTAGGCCATTAAATAAGGGCGCTTGTTGGGAGGCAACCCAACTTTTACTTTGCTTTTATTAGGTTGCATTTTCATTTTCGTAAGGTTTAGTCTCGATTTTTTTTTAATGTTACAAAGGTACCTTGATCTATTTTGTGTAAGTGTTCACGTCAGGAAGGGTCGGTAATACCGAGTTTATACTCGATACTACCGAATTTGGTTCAGGCAGATTGGACACAAAAGAGAGAAAATGTCGGTATTATCGAGTCCCCACCCAGTACTACCGAATTCCCACTCAGTACTACCAAATTTAGGTCAAGAGCCCAGGGGCAGAAAATCGATTATCTCAGTATTACCGAGACTGCACTTGGTACCACTGTATTTCTAAAGATTTCTGGGCACATATCTGATTAGGTCTCAGTACTACTGAACTACTTGTTGGTACTACCAACTTCTAGAAGGCACAAGTTCGGTGCACCGAAATGCTTTCTCAAAATGATCGAGAAATATCTACAACTCTGTACTACCAACTCGACTTAGTAGTACTGACTTTCAATTTTTTTGAGAAAAGCGGGAAAAGAATGTGACGACCCATTTGAGCCACATCGAGTGTTTGGCACTACCGATCTGTGCCACAACTCAGTACTACCGAGGTGTGTCCATACTACTAACTCTAGGGTGATCTGTGCCTCAGTCATCATGAAACGCCAGTCGTCGATACCATTGAGTTACATATCCTCCCCAATATCTTGATACCACTGACTCCAAGACGGTAGTATCGACTTTGGACAGTTCGGTGATCCAAGGCCTATATCAGGAGAGAAAATTTTCAATTCCATTCACAACAATCCCTTCTCTAGAGAAACTGCGAGCACTACCGCACCGAGCGTCAGAGGTCTTCTTTGAGCTCTTCTTTCCCCCTTCCTCATTCTTTCAAGGTCTACATGGCTCCATAGAGATGTGCTTCTACATCGACTGAGCAAGGTGAGATGGTCCCTCGACCAAACTGCCTTCATCACCTAAACCTCGAGGTCTAGAAGATTTATGAGGAGCTACTAACTAGGAAGATGGTGCCCACACAGTATGGTGACTACAACCCCATCGAGAGCCTAGGATTCACCAAGTATATGCACTGGGTGTGTGATGGTCAAGTGATGGAGGTGGACGACCCCTTCTTTAGCGGGTGGTCCACATACCAAGAGCTCGTCTGTAACATCCCTGACCTGGGTTATGATTTAACCCTAGGTGTTTTGATTAAGAAAGATGATTATATATTTAGTCTTATCTTAATTAGGGCTCATGAGGAACTTATGTTTCAATTTTGGTCATGTTCGAACAATGTTGAAGCAATGTTTGCTTTTTTTGGACTAATGTGCAAATTACCCAAGTTAAGGGATTAACTTGCAAAAGTTACATGATAATAGGTTCCTCTAATTTTGAGACATCATATGAATGAATATGATGTAGTGGTATGGTTTCCACAAGCTTGGGCACCAAGATAGAGCATGTTGGGAAATGTTTGTGCGTTAAAACCCAGTTTTGGTGTTATGTGCAATTTACCCAAAACCTAGGGTTCAATATGCAAATTACCACTTCAATAAGGTTCCTAATGTTTCTTGACATCATGTAGAGCAAATAAAATGAGAGGGGCTCCTCATTTGAATTAAGTTGGAGGAGAGAGAATCTTGATATTAAAATAATCAAGATTTAAGCCTAATTGAAACCCTAATTCAATTTTAGTGCAAAAATAAATATATAAATTGAAGGGCCTTCAACCAAAATTAATATGGTTGGATTCAGATGTATGTGGAAATCCTTGGTCCTTGCAAAGGCACGAGTATATGCCAAGTAGGTGAAAACTCCACTCATCATTATTCTAAGAAAAAGAATTTCCACTAAAATATGGATATTCTTATTATAAGGGTTAAGGTGCTTAGTTTCTTTTCCCTTAATTTTTGGATAATGGAAGGTAGATCTATGGGGATAGAGATGCCTTTCTATACAAGAAACCAAGGTGGATAAGGTGTCAACAATTTTGGAATTAAAAGACTTTTATAAAAACATTTTCTCTCTCATTGAATTTCTTATAAAAAGACCCTTTCCTAGCCCAAACAAAGGCTTTTTTGGAATCTACCACTTCTCTATGCTTGTAAACCGACCAAGGAGATTGTTAGGATCAGGATGATGACCCCCAACCTATTGGTAAGGTTCTTCATCCCTTTTCACCTTGATTCCATGGTGGAAATTGAAAATAAATCATTGATTTCTTCTTTTCTTCACTCCATCTTCAACCCTAGCCAATCTTTTCAACCAAAAACTTGAGGACTAGCTTAGGGGGAGTTGAAAAAGCTTCATCCAACATTGTTTCCATGATCTTGGAGCTTTGGAGCTCACCTGGAGGCGGGTTTTATAACTTGAACCCTTAATATTGTTATTTCAATCAATCTCTTATTACTTGATGATCCTTTTTGCATTTCCGAATTCGATTTGGTTGATGGATGCAATCACCATGGAAACCATAGTAGGTTTCGTGAGTTTGGAGCTTGATGATGATGACATCATCATAATCACACACCTCTCCAAATATCCAAGGCAAACGGTTTCAAAAGAGTTGCCCAATCGGTTTCACAAACCGTTTGGGAGCAAATAGTTTCAAACCGTTTGAAAGGAAACAGTTTCATCAAACCGTTTGAGGGCAAATGGTTTCAAACGGTTTGAAGGTGTTGACCAGGTTTGAATATTTGGGGATTTGTAGATAATGATTTTGGTTAATGACCCACTAATTATAATTGATTAATTCAAATTGGTTCATGAGTTGAAGGACAACCAATCACCAAACCCTAATCTGGTTAAGTGCTGATTTCTAATTTGAGTGAGATAGTTCTTTGGGTTGATTGACCCAAACGGTTTCAAAACCATTTGGGGATCACCCAAACGGTCTCAAGACTGTTTGGTGGTCACCCAAGACCATTTGGAGGTCTAGGGTTGAGCATGGTTGGGTATTTGAAGATCCAAAGATACAAAACTAATTTGTAATCAAATGTTGATTTGATGATCAATCCAATGACCCAAACCCTAATTGGAGGTCATGGATTTTGATGATATGATGGGCAAACGTTCTCAAGACCATTTGGAAGTCATTCAAACGACCTCAAGACCATTTGAGGTCAGGTCATGTCCAATTTGTATGGTTACCCAATGATTTCAAGGCAACTAATTTCACATTGATTAATAGTGAAGGTTCATTGATCTCAAACCCTAATCCAATTGATTCTAAACCCTAATTGATAATCAAATGAGAGTTAAATCAGTTGAAGGATGATCTATTAATCTCATATGAAGTGTGATGTTAGGATCAATTGATGAGTGGTTATATGAATTCAATCGATGAGGGAATCAATATTGGAAACCCTAAATCAATATGATTGGTGGAGACCATATTTGGTCCATTTGGTATTGAGGAGGTTTGGACCAAACGGTCTCAAGACCGTTTGGGACCAAACGATGCCAAACTGGTTAAGGCTCAAATGGTTTCAATCTCCAACTTTAGCAAACGGTTTCAAGTGCTACTTTACCAAACGGTTTCAAGCCATATGACCAAGACCGTTTGAAGGTCTAAACGGTCTTAGACCGTTTGAAGGTATTATAAGCAAGATCGTTTGAGGTCTGGATGGTCAAGACCATTTGAGGTCTAGGTTACCAAGATTGTTTGGAAGGTAATTAACCAAGCCATATGAACACTCAAAGTGGGTAAAGGTCAATTGTTTAATTGAACACTTCATGATGTGAACCAAGGGTGATTATTATAATTGTACCCTTAATTGAGATAGGGTGATTAGTACCCTTTAATGATCTCTAATGATCATGAAAATAATGACACAATGGATTAAGTGTAAATTCTTCTTTCAAGTTAAGTTGACTTAATCTAATCAAGTTTGAAGTAAGTATCATCTTATAGAGGATGAGAAAGAGAGAACTTCCTACATGAATGATAATCATGTAATGGATAAGCTTCAACACCTTCAGCATGAATGAATAAGTAATTAGGGTATGATACTTAATAAAGAGATCATAAAACCCAAATGAAGAAGGTTGTTGAGCCCTAACCCAAATCTAGGGCAATATCAGATGTAACCTAAATCAAGGGTAATATTGTGACTAAACTAGGATGATAACATGAGAAACCCTAATTGAGGGTGATTCCATGAGAAACTCTAATTAAGGGTGATGTTATGAGAAACCCTAGTTGGAGTGAATAGTAAACCCTAATTGTGGGTTATGGAATGAGAAACTCTGATCTAGAGTAATACCATATGAATCCCTAAATTAGAATGATGTCATATAGAATCCCTGATGGAATGATGTGATGTAAGACTCAATCCAGAATGATGCAATGTAATGATATCATGATATGTGAAATCCTAGTGATGGTATAATAGCCAATATACTAAAATGGGGTGTGGCTAATATAATCAAGTAATATGAGAATGTTATAACTATGTAGGGTAAGGTAGATGAACCATATGAATGGTAATGTGGTTATTCTAATGAATAAGGGTCTAAGAAACAAGATGATGCCTAGATCCTTATATATCCAACTTTATACATGTGTAACAACCCTACATACCTTACAATGATTAGGACATGAAACTCTTAGGAATGATGTTTGCAATACCAAATAATGATGTGGATAACATCCTAAGAGTTGGAATATCTAAAGTGGTGGATAATGGTTTATCATATATTCTATAATGCCTAACCATTGGATAAGTCCATATCATTAAAGATAGTTGGACAATTCTAATGTGTAACCTATGCACCATATGATGAAAGTGACAAGTTAGAGGATGAAGTATTAAGAGGGAAATACCTTAATACAAGGTTAGTTGATTAATTTAAGTAAGATGGAAATGAAAAGAAAGTGATACATCAAGACATGATCGATATCACATTCAGCATTTCAGGGTAGGCATTCCTGGATTAACCTCTAATCCACTATTCTTGGATAAGAAACACATGAAGTGTGTGTTATGCAATTGTTACAATAAAGTTATAATGAACTCAATGTATTGTGATAAATGTTGATTAATATACTTTGAGAATGGGATTAAGCCAAATCAATAAGTATGATGTAATCATACCATGATAAGGATGAGGAATGAACTCATGCCTTAAATTGTTGATCATTAATGATATATGATGAGAATAGTGATCATAGGAATATACTTATGATATCTTTGAATGCTCCTAGAGGTGTGGAGTAATATATTAGAGTTTAACTAATAATGTGAGCATGAAACCCCAAGCAATGAGAGATGGGAAAACCCTAACCATAAATTGGGTAATGGAACATGAGAAACCCCAAAGTGATGTGAATAGTAAGCCCTAACCCTATTAAGGAAATAGTGGTGTTACTATTATATTACATGAGATAAAATGATTTCGTTGCCTAGTGATAGGTGAAAAGATGTTGAATGGCCCTATGAGCCATATGATTAGATGTTACCTAATGAGAGGTGACAAGATTCTTTATGGGCTTTATGAGCCATGAGAACAATTGTAACATACTAAGAGGCACCAAGATGATTAATGATGGGTCTAAGGCAATTATACTCCATGATCCATGTAATCACGTTTGGAAGAGTCCAATACCTGGCAAAGGTGCAATACCTTTAATCAGGATTGGTTAAAGTCCAATGCCTGGCTGTGAAATCAGGATTGGTTAAAGTCCAATGCCTGGTGGTGTAATAAGGTTTGGTTAAAGTCCAATGCCTGGAGGTGTAATCAGGGTTGGTTAAAGTCCAATGGTTGGCGGTGTAATCAGGATTGGTTAAAGTCCAATGCTTGTCAGTGTAATCAGGATTGGTTAAAGTCCAATGCCTGGCGGTATAATCAGGATTGGTTAAAGTCCAATGCCTGGCGGTGTAATCAGGTTTGGATAAGTCCAATACCTGGCAGAGGTGTAATGCCTGTAATCAGGATTGGTTAAAGTCCAATGCCTGGCTGTGAAATTAGGATTGGTAGTGTCCAATGCCTGGCGGTGTAATCAGGTTTGGAAGAGTCCAATACCTGGCAGAGGCTCAATGCCTGTAATGATAAGACAAGATTGGTAGTAGTCCAATGCCTGTATTAATAATACATGATTGGTAATAACCCAATGCCTGTATTAATGATATATGAGTACATGGTAAATGTAATTCCTTATTTGTTTAGCAGATTGGCTAAGGCCAACATATTGAAATAAGAATGTTTCATGGGTGACATGTCAAGTTAATGAATGTCACAAGAAAAGTTTGATATGATGGTATTATATGATGGATAAATGATATACATGTCATTCCTATTCCTTAATTAAAAGAATAGATGATATATTGCTCTATCATAAATAGTTGCAATGCTTTCAAAGATGAGAATGCTTTTAACTGCTTATTCTCTGCCCAATTTCATATCTTTAAACTACAATAACAATGTTTTGGCGGAGAGTTATATCTCCCGCTGGGACAATTTACAATTGTCTCACCCCAGTGGGATACAACAATTTTAGGTGGACGCGGACAAAGAAGAAGATACTCTTTTGTAAGGAAAGGAAAGCAACAGCCTGGACAGCAGTGAGAGCTCAGGTGGAGACCCTGACTGTCAAGTCTTATAGTTAGAAAGTCCTATGTGCCGTCTCTATACTCTCATGTCCTCGGAGTTTATAGTTAGAGTTTTTAATGAATCGATCTGAGATTTTGGCTTGATGCCTCGAGGTTTTATGTTGTCTGTATATAATGTTAATAGGCAGCTGATGTTGTAATCCTCAAGGAGAGATGATACAAGTCATGTACTTTTGAACCAAGATGTAAATGTTATACAAAGGTTCTTGATGTAAGAGATTTCTTATGTATGGACCTCTTTGCAAAAAAATTTAATTTTTAGTGATTTTCAGTAATCCGCTATAAATGATTTGCTTCCACTTAGTTAATCTTGTGTTTTATAAGTTGGATGCCACAATTTTAGTGGTATCAGAGCTCTAGGTTCGTTGATTCTACAGAGACATATGACTAAGGAATCGAGTCCGTTCTAAGTGTACCTCAGTGTATCTTATAGTGCCTTCTGCTTATGCAAAAGAAGATATATAACTCCAAGATGCCCGGAGAACACGAGGAATGCGTTGTTGAGAGCAATGTTGTTGCACCAGTGGGAGGTGCAAGTGATCAGGCAAGGGAGGAACCAGTTCCTGAAAATCCCCATGTTGATGAAGTCATGAGAGGAAACCCAGATATTCATAATCTTTTTGGGCAGCTCATGACCACACTAAGGTATATAGTAGACCGGGTGCCAGCATCAGCACCCAGGGCACCAACTCCCAATGAGGGATATGGGTCTGGTAAGACTTTTGAACGACTACATCGTGTCGAAGCCAGTGAATACGCTGGGAAATCTGACCCAGTAGTTGCTGATCTTTGGCTCACTAAATTAGAAAAGGCTTTTAAGATCCTTAGTATCCCAGATGCTGAAAAAGTTAAACATGTTGTGTACCTTTTGAAGGGTAGTGTTGGACATTGGTGCGCTATAGAAGAAATAAAAAGAAATGATGAAGAGATTGGATGAGGGGAATTTCGTCGAGAATTCATTAATAAGTACTTTCCAAGGACTTATTTAGATGAAAAGATCTCACAGTTTGAGAAGATTCGACAAGGAGTCATGTCAATAAGTGAATATGAGGTTAAATTCATGGAACTTTTACAATTTTGTCCTCAGATGGCTGCTACTGAGGAGGAAAAGATTTGACGTTTTGAGAAGGGATTGAATGCTGAAATGTCTATTCCGGCATCTTCCCTAGAAAGTAGAGAGAAGTTTGCTACATTTGTGGAGTCAATTAGAAGGATAGAAGGATATATGATAAAGAAACATGAGACATATCTTAAAAGGAAGTCTAAACAGTCACAGGGACAGGGAATTGGTGGTACTAAACAATCAAAGATTTCAGTAGCACTGACTCAACCATAATGTAGTGCACCCAAGCAACAGTCACCTAAAATGCTCCGAGCTTGTTATAGATGTGGACAGAGAGGACATTTGAGGTGGCAATGTCCAAATAGAAAGAGATGAGGAGACTCAACAGACAAGACACTAGATAACTTGTAAAAAGTAGACTTATCAAGATAGAACTTTCTATTTTGAATTATCTTCTATTCCTTACTATAAGAAAGGTAGTTGTTATCTAGTTCACCTGTATAATCCTTTAAGGATATGAAGAAGAGATAGTAGTATGAAAAATTGTGTTCAGTTTGATATTCTTTTATATGTTTTGAAGTTTCTCTTTAGATAGTAGTATGAAAACTTGTGTTCAGTTTAATATTCTTTTATATGTTTTGAAGTTTCTCTTTATTACCCGGCCGCTGTGGCTCAGTTGGTTAGGCACATCTTGGCCCCCCCGGGGGTCCCGGGTTTGAAACCTACCGTTTCACAGTGTATTTACCAACCTCTTGGGTCATCTGGGCTCTGGCACCTGTTTGGAGGGGGGGGGCTTCGGCCCCTGCAGATCCAAAAAAAAAAGAAGTTTCACTTTCTTCATTAAGAAAGGGAAGAGATGAAAAAGGAACTCAGAGGAAATCTGAGATATTAAGTATATTAAATCTAAAGAGATGAAAACATAAAATAAAATAAGTGCATACTACTTTATCTCAGTATTTATATACCCTGGCTAGGTATACAACTATTGATGATAAAGTGAGTAAGGAAACTCTTAGGCTGTTATCTTTTTGATTACTCTGATCAAGTAGTCATTCTGAGACAGTCTAATGAGTATCATAAAAAAATGGGATGAATAAGTATGTCATATCTTAACCATAAGAAAAAGAAGCCTGAAATAATTTTAGATAAGCATGTTGGTATGAGGAACTAAAAGTATACTCCTCATAAGATAAGAATAAGAATAAGGGAGATGAACCATGTTCAATAAAGTTGCAAGTATAATAAAGATCTTTCCCATAATGAGGAAATGGGAAATGTGATGAGATCATAAAATGATCGTAAACATGCTAGATAATAAGAAAGAAAGGGATAATGTTAAGTAACCATCCTTATAAATTCCTATGCTGAAGGCAAGGAACCTAGGATGAGATAAAGAGTAAATGGTTCATGAATAGATGAAAATACATGAATTAATAAGAGGAATATGAATCCTTGTTTTCTTTCTTTTCAGGGACATGACAATCAAGTGGGTCTTAGGACACTTGATGTGCATAAGATAAAAATGTTCATGTAATGGATACTTAGAAAAGTATCAGTTTATCCTGGACTTTGGTTCCAAGAAGAAGACATATGTAACAATTAATGTTCCAAGATAAAAGGAAGATACAAATGTGATGTGTTCTCCACACATGTATTAGATACCAAGGTGAAAGATTTTGGTATCTAAGGAATATCAAATGGTTTATGTTGACTACATAAAGTGGTCAACTATGAAATTAGTCTGATTATACAAAATAGTATGAACATTATATGTTAGGGGTTTATTCTTTGCATAACCATGACATTAATAAAGAATGTATGATGTTTATCTAAAAAAGAAAAGTGTTACTTGATACACAATTGATTCCACAGTCAATGATGAAGAACAGTGGAGCATGTGTCTTGTGTGTTGATTATATGATAATCTTATATGGAAACACTTTGTGCTAATCAAAGTTCTATGGTGTCTCCATGTTAAGGAGACGTTATGGGAATAATAGATAGTATGATGATTGAATAACATCTGTCTTCCTTTATTTGGGATTTTAGGGACGAAATCCTTGTTAGGGGTTTATAATTTGTAACATCCCTGACCTGGGTTATGTTTTAACCCTAGGTGTTTTGACTAAGAAAGATGATTATATGCTTAGTCTTATCTTGTGAAAAGTAATTAGGGCTCATGAGTAACTTATGTTTCAATTTTGGTCATGTTTGAACAATGTTGAAGCAATGTTTGCTTATTTTGGACTAATGTGCAAATTACCCAAGTTAAGGGGTTAGCTTGCAAAAGTTACATGATAATATGTTCCTATGATGTTGAGACATCATAAGAATGAATATGATGTAGTGGTATGGTTTCCACAAGCTTGGGCACCAAGATAGAGCCTATTGGGCAGTGTTTGTGCGTTAAAACCCAGTTTTGGTGTTATGTGCAATTTACCCAAAACATAGGGTTCAATATGCAAAATACCACTTAAATAAGGTTCCAAATGTTTCTTTACATCATGTAGAGAAAATAAAATGAGAGGGGCACCTCATTTGAATTAATTTGGAGGTGAGAGAATCTTTATATTAAAATAATCAAGATTTAAGCCTAATTGAAACCCTAATTCAATTTTAGTGCAAAAATAAATATATTAATTGAAGGGCCTTCAACCAAAATTAATATGGTTGGATTCATACGAGTGTGGACATCCATGATCCTTGCAAATGCACGAGTATATCCCAAGGAGGTGAAAACTCCACTAATTATTATTATAAGAAAAAAAATTCACTCAAATATGGATATTCTTATTATAAGGGTTAAGGTGCTTAATTTCTTTTCCCTTAATTCTTGGATAATGGAAGGGAGATCTGTGGGGATAGAGATGCCTTTGTATACAAGAAACCATGGGGGAGAATGTGGCAACAATTTTGGAATTAAACGACTTTTATAAAAACATTTTCTCTCTCATTGAATTTCTTATTAAAAGACCCTTTCTTAGCCCAAATAAAGGCTTTTTCAGAACCTACCACTTCTCTTTGCTTGGAAACTGACCAAGGAGCTTGGGAGGATCAGGAGGACGACCCCCAACCTTTTGGTAAGGTTCTTGATCCCTTTTCACCTTGTTTCCATGGTGGAAATCAAAAATAAATAATTGATTTCTGCTTTTCTTCACTCCATCTTCAACCCTAGCCAATCTTTTCAAACAAAAACTTGAGGACGAGCTTAAGGGGAGTTGCAAAAGTTTAATCCATCATATTTTCCATGAGCTTAGAGCTTTTGAGTTCAATTGGAGGCGGGTTTTATAACTTGAACCCTTAATATTGTTATTTCAATCAATTTCTTATTACTTGATGATCCTTTTTGCATTTCCAAATTTGATTTGGTTGATGTATGCGATCACCATGGAAACCACAGCAGGTTTCGTGAGTTTAGAGCTTGATGATGATGACATCATCATAAGCACACACCTCTCGAAATATCCAAGTCCAACAGTTTCAAAAGAGTTTCTCAATTGGTTTCACAAACCGTTTGGGAGCAAATGGTTTCAAACCGTTTGAAAGGAAACAGTTTCAACAAACCGTTTGAGGGAAAACGGTTTCAAACCGTTTGGAGGTGTTGACCAGGGTTGACTGTTTGGGGATTTGTTGATAATGATGTTGGTTAATGACCCACTAATTATCATTGATTAGTTCCAATTGGTTCATGAGTTGAAGGACAATCAATCACCAAACCCTAATCGGGTTAAGTGCTGATTTCTAATTTGAGTGAGATAGTTCTTTGGGTTGATTGACCCAAACGGTTTCAAAACCATTTGGGGATCACCCAAACGGTCTCAAGACTGTTTGGTGGTCACCCAAGACCGTTTGTAGGTCTAGGGTTGAGCATGGTTGGGTATTTTAAGATCCAAAGATACCAAACTGATTTGTAATCAAATGTTGATTTGATGATCAATCCAATGACCCCAAACCCTAATTGGAGGTCATTAAGTTTGATGATATGATGGGAAAATGGTCTCCAGACCGTTTGGAGGTCATCCAAATGACCTCAAGACCGTTTGAGGTCAGGTCATGTCCAATTTGGATGGTTACCCAATGATTTCAAGGCAACTAGTTTCACATTGATTAATAGTGAAGGTTCATTGATCTCAAACCCTAATCCAATTGATTCTAAACCCTAATTGATAATCAAATGAGGGTTAAATCAGTTGAAGGATTATCTATTAAGCTCATATGAAGTGTGGTGTTAGGCTCAATTTATGAGTAGTTATATGAATTCAATCGATGAGGGAATCAATATTTGAAACCGTAAATCAATATGATTGGTGGAGACCATATTTGGTCCATTCGGTTTTGAGGAGGTTTGGACCAAACGGTCTCAAGACCATTTGACTCCAAACGGTCTCAAGGCCATTTGGGACCAAATGGTATCAAGACCATTTGGGACCAAACGATCGCAAACTGGTTAAGGCTCAAACGGTTTAAATCTCCCACTTTAGCAAACGGTTTCAAGTGCTACTTTACCAAACGGTTTCAAGCCATATGACCAAGACCGTTTCAAGGTCTAAACGGTCTTAGACCGTTTGAAGGTATTATAAGCAAGACCATTTGAGGTCTGGATGGTCAAGACCATTTGAGTTCTAGGTTACCAAGATCGTTTGGAAGGTAATTAACCAAACCATATGAACACTCAAAGTGGGTAAAGGTCAATTGTTTAATTGAACACTTGATGATGTGAACCAAGGGTGATTATAATAATTGTACCCTTAAATGAGATAGGGTGATTAGTACCCTTTAGATAATTAATCTCTAATGATCATGAAAATAATGACACAATGGATTAAGTGTCAATTCTTCTTTCAAGTTAAGTTGACTTAGTCTAATTAAGTTTGAAGTAGGTATCATCTTATAGAGGATGAGAAAGAGAGAACTTCCTACATGAATGATAATCATGTAATGGATAAGCTTCAACACCTTCAACATGAATGAATAAGTAATTAGGGTATGATCCTTAATAAAGAGATCATAAAACCCTAATCAAGAAGGTTGTTGAGCCCTAACCCAAATCTAGGGCAATATCAGATGTAACCTAAATCAAGGGTAATATTGTGACTCTAAACCAGGATGATTACATGAGAAACCCTAATTGAGGGTGAATCCATGAGAAACTATAATTAAGGGTGATGTTATGAGAAACCCAAGTTGGAGTGAATAGTAAACCCTAATTGTGGGTTATGGAATGAGAAACTCTGATCTAGAGTAATACCATATGAATCCCTAAATTAGAATGATGTCATATAGAATCCCTGATGGAATGATGTGATGTAAGACTCAATCCAGAATGATGCCATGTAATGATACCATGATATGTGAAACCCTAGGGATGGTATAATAACCAATATACTAAAGTGGGGTGTGGCTAATATAATCAAGTAAGGTGAGAATGTTATAACTATGTAGGGTAAGGTAGATGAACCATATGAATGGTAATGTGGTTATTCTAATGAATAAGGTTCTAAGAAACAAGATGATGCCTAGATCCTTATATATCCAACTTTATACATGTGTAACAACCCTACATACCTTACAATGATTAGGACATGAAACTCTTAGGAATGATGTATGTAATACTAAATAATGATGTGGATAACATCGTAAGAGTTGGAATATCTAAAGTGGTGGATAATGGTTTATCATATATTCTATAATGCTTAACCATTGGATAAGTCCATATCATTAAATATAGTTGGACAATTCTAATGTGTAACCTATGCACCATATGATGAAAGTGACAAGTTAGAGGATGAAGTATATACTTAAATTAAGTAAGATGGAAATGAAAAGAAAGTGATACATCAAGACATGATAGATATCACATTCAACATTTCAGGGTAGGCATTCCTGGATGAACATCTAATCCACTATTCTTGGATAAGAAACACACGAAGTGTGTATTATGCAATTGTTAGAATAAAGATATAATGAACTCAATGTATTGTGATAAATGTTGATTAATATACTTTGAGAATGGGGTTAAGACAAATCAATGAGAATGATGTAATCATACCATGATAAGGATGAGGAATGAACTCATGCCTTAAATTGTAGATCATTAATGATATATGATGAGAATAGTGATCATAAGCATATACTTATGATATCTTTGAATGCTCCTAGAGGTGTGGAGTAATATATTAGAGCTGAATTAATAATGTGAGCATGAAACCCTAAGCAATGAGAGATGGGAAAACCCTAACCCTAAATTGGGTAATGGGACATGAGAAAGCCCAAAGTGATGTGAATAGTAAGCCCTAACCCTATTAAGGAAATAGTGGTGTTACTGTTATATTACATGAGATAAAATGATTTTGTTGCCTAGTGATATGTGACAAGATGTTGAATGGCCCTATGAGCCATATGATTAGATGTTACCTAATGAGAGGTGACAAAATGATTTATGGGCTTTATGAGCCATGAGAACAATTGTAGCATAGTAAGAGGCACCAAGACGATTAATGATGGGTCTAAGGAAATTATATTCCGTGATCCATGTAATCAGGTTTGGAAGAGTCCAATACCTGGCAGAGGTGCAATACTTGTAATCAGGATTGGTTAAAGTCCAATGCCTAGCTGTGTAATCAGGGTTGGTTAAAGTCCAATGCCTGGCGGTGTAATCAGGGTTGGTTAAAGTCCAATGTCTGGCAGTGTAATCAGGATTGGTTAAAGTCCAATGCCTGGCGGTGTAATCAGGATTAGTTAGTTAAAGTCCAATGCCTGACGGTATAATCAGGATTGGTTAAAGTCCAATGCCTGGCGGTGTAATCAGGTTTGGAGAAGTCCAATACCTGGCAGAGGTGTAATCCTATAATCAGGATTGGTTAAAGTCCAGTGCCTGGCTATGAAATCAGGATTGGTAGTGTCCAATGCCTGGCGGTGTAATCAGGTTTGGAAGAGTCCAATACCTGGCAGAGGCTCAATGCCTGTAATTATAACACATGATTGGTAGTAGTCTAATGCTTGTATTAATAATACATGATTGGTAATAACTCAATGCTTGTATTAATGATATATGAGTACATGGCAAATGCAATTCCTTATCTGTTTAGCAGATTGGCTAAGGCCAACAGATTGAAACAAGAATGTTTCATGGGTGACATGTAAAGTTAATGAATGTCACAAGAGAAGTTTGATATGATGGTATTATATGATGGATAAATGATATACATGTCATTCCTATTCCTTAATTAAAATAATAGATGATATATTTCTCTATCATAAATAGTTGCAATGCTTTGAAAGATGAGAATGCTTTTAACTGCTTATTCTCTGTCCAGTTTCATATCTTTAAACTTCAATAACAATGTTTTGGTGGAGAGTTATATCTCCCGCTGGGGCAATTTACAATTGTCTCACCCCCGTGGGATCCAACAATTTTAGGTGGACGCGGACAAAGAAGCAGATACACTTTTGCAGGGAAAGGAAAGCAACAGCATGGACAACAGTGAGAGCTCAGGTGGAGACACTGACTGTCAAGTCTTATAGTTAGAAAGTCTTATGTGTCGTCTCTGTACTCTCATGTCCTCGAAGTTTATAGTTAGAGTTTTTAATGAATCGATTTGAGATTTTGGCTTGATGCCTCGAGGTTTTATGTTGTCTGTATATAATGTTAATAGGCAGCTGGTGTTGTAATCCTCAAGGAGAGATGATACAAGTCATGTACTTTTGAACCAAGATGTAAATGTTATACATAGGTTCTTGAGGTAAGAGATTTCTTATGAATGGACCTCGTTGCAAAATTTTTTAATATTTAGTGATTTTTAGTAATCCGCTGTAAATGATTCGCTTCCGCTTAGTTAATCTTGTGTTTTATAAGTTGGATGCCACATCGCCTATGAGTTCATGGTGTATCTCGATGTTCTCTTTGCCCCAGAGCAACAGATAGGCGGAGGATTGCGGGAAGGAAAGGTGGACTTCCGCCTCTACAACACCAACTATTCCTTCAGCCTCTGTGAATTCAAATGTATCTTCAACTGGCCACACATGCCATACCGCTCACCTCCTCTAGGATGGAACTATGAGACAGCTTGTGAATATTTCACTGAGGTGCCAGAAGGTTTCCGTCTCAGTGGGCAAATCAACCCCGTCACCAACATCGAGCACCCCTTTCGCATCCTTCATCGCATCCTCACCAATACAATTTTTGGTCGCTCCAGTTAGGGCCAAGGAAAGGTGTAGAAGACTGACCTCTTCTTTCTCCACCAGCTTCTCAAGGGGTAGCCAATAATTTTGGTTCTTTCTTCCTCCTCCATGTTTTATAAGTACGACCCCATTGCTCTTCATCTACGGCTAGACCTCTCTACCTTACAGCCAGTAGGGCCACGATATTTGGATCTCTCACATTTCTGGAAGGCATGTCTCCTCACTTTTCACTTCAACACTGTGTACGCTTGTTGCACAGTGGATGGAAGGTATAGGGATCAGTCACTCACTGACCCAGTCTTCTGTGATCCAAGAATCGAGCATCTACGGTGGCCATTAGATGATGAAGACATTGATACAACCACAAAGAAAGCTGAAGAGGATCCTAAACAGCAAGCCGATGATGACAACAAGGTGGTGGAGGTGGATACCATCCCTATCACTTGCCGACCTACACCGTGCAAGAAACCATGGAGATATGCTGCCTCGAGTTCCTTAGCCCCGCCACCTCCCATGATGAACATGACACTTTTGACATGGCGGGCATGTATGGGATGATTCAACACATCCATACAGGTCAGAAGCAGCAATAGGTAAGGTTGGCAGGTATACAAGACATCTAAGGAAGGCTCTAAGTGAACTAGCAAGTGATTTACAAGAATGAGCGTCTTCTCTTGGCTTACTAAGAGAATATTTACACTTTCATGCAACACATTGAGCAATACCAGCAGCCTTTCTACAACCACTACTAGAGCCAAGGTTACTTTGGAGGATACAAACAGCCGCCACCGATGCCTGCATATGATCCTACTTTTCAGGGAACATTTCCTTGACATGATCCTACCGTGCCACACTACCACCAGCCATCGCCACAGGATTGATTACGGTACTCCTGTTCCACCTCTTAAGTTGGAATGTTGACTATGCAGACATACTCATATTCAAGCTTGGGGGGTGTTGGAACATCCCTCTATCTTAGTTTTATCCTTAGTTTGCATTTAATCTTCATGTTGCATTTTATCTTTTAGATTTATGTCATTGGTATCCACATCTATCTAGTATAAAAGTGGATTAGTAAATGCATGAGTTTTGTAGAAGGAAATGTCTAATGTGGAGAAGTTAATATTTATTGCAAATCTTTTGAGTCACACTTTGAAGAAGTGTATGGGTTAGTCAACTTTAGGACATGGGATATGAATAATCTCTCAATCATCCATGAAAAGTGACGAACATGTTTGAGCCTAAACTAATTAAATCGGTAACGTGACCTTAAATGGAAATTTAAGAAGGAACTCCTATGGTCACCCTATACACAGGTCTTTAGAGAGGGACACATATTAATCTTCAAAGCCTTAATCTCTTAGTTATGTGATTTCACCCACTTCATATTCATAATCGCCACCACCTTAAGATGATCAAGTACACTGAATCATTTCTTTTTATTACATAATCATGGCACAGTAGGAATCATTATAGTTAGTCATTTTCCTTTGCATCAGGTGGGTAATGAAAAAATATGCATGAACAATTCATATGCATATCATTTAGTCACATAATACAAATTTTAACATGTAGATTGTATGCATTCATCATTTTTTTCATCAAGGAATTATGAGATTCAAAATATTTATGCAAATCTCATACACATCTATACCCTTAGAGATATATGAGAAATTTCATGAATGTATTTAGGGGAATAAGGCCAGTCATTTAGAAGGCCATATTTGAAAAAAAAAGATAGATAAGAATAGAGAATTGTCTCTATTTGGAAGAGGGAGAGAGGATGTGTATCTATTCTTAAAAAAAAGTTCAAAACATCTTCATAATGCCCTTGATTTTTCTCCATTTAGTTCAATTTCATTGTACGAGATTTTGAGAACATGCATCATGCCACCCATTTATACAAGCATTAGGATTCATAACTCATTCATTCCCATCATATAGGTTCATCATACTTTATTGCTCACATAATGATTTAGTTGTTCCTTGCGAATCTTCATAACCACCTATCCTGTACCACCCATTGCTCTTATTGGTAGGCCACTTATATGACTTTCCTCCTTACTTCATGTTTATCAAGAAGACAACTTCCATGTAGATGGTAGTTAGGGAAAAGAGCAATGTAGATAGAAAATCACATAATGCACCAAGTGTAGGCCTGATTAGTTTAATATGTTAACTGCTTTCCAGATAGTGCTTCATTGACTAAGGGATAGATGTCTTTTATGGAAATTTTGTGGTTGCTTCAGAGTAGTTACCGGTTTAGTGATCAGTAGGGTCGGTTTGAGATCGTTATGTGGGGATGGTTGAGACAAGAATTCATGTAGTATGTCCTTTTGATGACTTGTCTCAGACAGATCTGAGAGTATGTTGCTCGAGGTCGAGCAAGATTTAAGCCTAGGGGAGTTTGATGCACGAATATTTAGTCATTTTACAGGCTTGTTTTCCCTTAGTTTTGTGCATGCATTTGTTATTCTCTTGAGACTTTATGCACAAACTCTTATGAATAACTTGTTTCATTAAAATGCATCAATTTATGTAATTTTATCGAATTTTAATCAAATTTCACTAATCTGAGGAGTAAGACACGTTTTTGGTTGTATTTTAGGTACACATCAAGCATACAAACTCGGTACTACCGAGTCCATATTCGATAGTACCAATTTCACATCAGTAAAATAGCCAAGTGAAACGCGCAGACTCGGTACTATCGACACCCAAATCGGTAATATCGAATCACCATCAGTAGACCCCTCGAAGAATCATAGAAATTCAGTACACTGACATAAAATTTGGTAGTACCGAGAGTACATCAGACGCACAACCCTTTGAAGCATCGGTACTATCAACTTGACTCAATAGTACTGAAAGAGAGCACATTTGAAGAACCCTAAAGACTCATTATGACCATGTTACAACTCGGTAATACTGAGACTGTCCGCGCAGGCAAGATCAACAACAACAATCTAATCTGACGGCTGGTGCTATTTCACGAAGAAGAGCCATACTATAACTACATGGGAGGACGACTAGTCCTAGATATCACATTGTATTCCATTGCTCAAGGCGGAAGAGATGGAGGAGGAGAGACCAGGACTGAAGGCTACATCTAAGAGCAATTCCAACACTTTTGGTGGACCATTTTGCTGCCGAGAGACAGCAGAACGCCCATGCACCGAAGGGGATTAACCAGAGTTTCTTTTCTTTAGGGGTTAACATAGTTCATTTGATGTTTCACACATTTTTCTTCTTCTCTATCATGTTTTTGACTAAAGAAACCATGTCGGTCTAGACCCATCATTCCTTAGGACCTAGGAGTAGCCCGGGGATGCACTGTATCTAAATTATATTATTGATATAGATTGCCTCTTACTATTTGAATATGAATCTATGGAAATTGCATGTCCTTGTTGTTATTGATCACCACAATTAGCATATCAGATCCCTAATTACTGCTGAAAAGGGGATTAAGGGTTAGAAACACATAGGTTCACCCATTTATCGACATCCCTTGTGAAAGGTGGGGCATAAATGGGAGGAGATTACCCAGAGTAAACTAAAAGCATGTAACTAATGAATTGATTACTATGAGAATGGAATTGGATTTATATTAGGTAGAGGAATTACACTGTGAAAGCGGGTAGTTCCTAGGTATAAGCTCTTTATTCAAATTTAAGAGGAAATTTGTACCAGTAATAGGGAGGGAGATACAGTGTCACCCATGGTGAAATTGTTTTCTAAGGAATCAGTCATCATAAAATCAATTCAATTTTATTTTTCATTTTTAATTTCTTACTTCTTTTCAAAACAACCAACCCAAATCAATTTTCATCATCCTAGCTGATCAAACTATAGGTAGTACTAGTCTCTGGACAACCACTTCCCTGAGTTCGACTGAGGCCTCACAAGGCCTATATTACAAGACGCATACACTTGTGTTTTGCATGCACAGTAAAGTCGTGTTAGTTCTTGGCACCATATCATGCATAAGATGTGTTCTTGACACCATATCATGCATAAGTTGTGTGCTTGAATGATATCATTCAAAGAGGTGTATACTCGTCACCATATCGTGCTAGTGGTGTATGCACATCACCATATCGGACTAGAGGTACTTCAACCCGATATCAGTTTGTACCATGATGATGTCATCATGATCAAGCTCTAGACATGGTTCCTTAATGTCCTAGTTCATGGACAATAGGTCTATGCAACTATTAGAACTCATGGATTCATCAATTATTAAAGGAAACTCAAAATTGACTGTAGATCATCAAGTATAGAAAGATTGAAGGTGAATAATAACATGGTTGGGTTCAAGTTATATAACCTACCTCAAGAACAACTTCAAAACTCCAAGATCCAAAGCTTCACGTTCCCAAGGTTGAATATGAACTTATCAAGATTCTAAGACTCATTTGTAACTCCTTCATATGTAAAGAATCCATAGATAAGAACTTGGTGAAGAAGAAAAGAAAGAAAGAATCACAAACCGAGATTCATGCTTCAACCAATGTTGAAGATGACCATGGCTTCACCTTAAGCTTAAGGAATAAGCTCCTCCCTGATCCTCAACTCTATACATGATATCTAAGAGAAATGAAGTGATAAGGTTCGAAAAGATTCACTAGTACATGAAAGGAGTGGTCTATATATTTGAGGCTCATGAGAGAGAGTGTATAAGAGGTGTCATCATTTTACACTACTAGGTGCCATGTGTCCATGCATGGTTGACATGTGTCCATGCACACATATTTACCTTGACATGAAAAACTCTTGAGGATAATATAAGGATAATATTTCAGCCATTTGTTAACTTGTTGAGAAAGATATTTCAACTCCACATCACTTTATTCACAAACTGATACACTTTTTCTAAGGAAAGTTGTAAACCGATAGCCATCACCTCCTTGAGGTTCTTAACCCATCATGGAAAAGGCAAAGAGTTGAAAAAATGATATGGTACCTCCTCTTTGGCTCGTTGGCTGATAGGCACTCCCATATAAGCTCTACAACTCGATACAACTCAATTAGGGTCTCAACTGTACAACCCTTCTTTGTCTTTTCATCACCAAGAATGCTACCACTAAAATATTATTCAAACTTGGTGACAATTTCTTTTGATATCCTATAGATGATGGAAAGAGAGAGTACAGACACTCTAGAGGTGGTAATTTGAATATCAACACTTCATTTTGGGTAAATTGCAAATTGCTCCAAAATTGGTACACAAGGCGCAAGCATTATTCAAACAAGTTCTAACTTGGAGCTTAGGCTTTCCACAAGCCACCCCTTAGCATCATTCTCTCTCTTATGATGCTAAAGAACTTGAAGAATGTTCAAAATGTGAAAAATTACAATGTAAACCCTCATCTTGGGTAAATTGCAATTTACACTCAAACTATCATATAATGCACAAACAATTTGCAAATAAGCTCAATCTTGAAAATTAAACTCAAGGAGAGTCTTAATTACTTTTCAAAATATTAAAAAAAGTTTGTGAATAACTTACTTAAGAAAACTTCTAGGTTATGGCATAACCCAGGTCAGGGATGTTACAATTGGTATGCCAAGAATCTAAATCACATACCCTTTTCCCAAGCCTATGAGCCGAATAAAAGCTAAGTGAAATTTTATAATGAGAGTTGTTCTTGGAAGTATGATGAAGGACTACACCCAACCATTGTATTGATACACTCAAGAATGTAGACAAGTCATGCCTGATAGTGGAATCCAGATGCCAACTGCTACACACCTGCACTTCGAAGGGAACTCACACAACCACCTGACATTACATCAGGGTGCAGTCGGGTGAAGCCTTTTTTATGAAATCAATATGGTTGCACGAACCTAAGAAGGATAGGAACACACTCTATAACCTAATCCTACCCCATACCAATATCTAGGACCCAATAAAAATAAAGGTCGGGTGTGAATGCTACCCATAGAAGGAACCATTTACGAGTACAACTAGGAACCAAGGCCAGAGAGCTATTGGGAAAGAGGGTCCTTTACTACAAAAGGCAGTGGCAGGTGCACAAGGTTGTCCATCTCCAAAAATTGAGGGATGGAGTAAGATATCACTAAGTGAATCAAGCTTAACACAAGGGTTTGTTGTAAGGATGGCATAAATGTGTAGTAGCGAATTTGTCAATCTAAAAATGACTAAGGCCCATCACTCTAAGCTTCAATTCTAACTATTAGCCTCAGAACATGCTACATTCTATGTTTGGGGAGTTGATAACATCCTATTTTGTGGAACTTTTTTGTGACTATTTTATCTCCATAACATCATCCCTTTTATGATTTTTTGTCTAGTTTTGATTCTTTGACAAAAATTGATTCAACTGTGTAAGTTCACCAATCCTTTTTTATTTCATATATATTTACCATTGGTCGCTGCCTCTGAAGACTACCCAGCACACTTAAACCGTCATCATTGAGGTCGCTAGGCATCACACCATCTTAGAGATTGAAGGAGAAGTCGTCCTAGTGACCGATAAAGCCCCAAGCTATTGTGGACGCTACAACCAGTTGATCCTTGCAACCGTGAGGACCAGTTGAGGATTTCATTTACAACAATCAATCCGTGATAAAAGGAAGCCAGTTATAGTTTGTGACCGAAACCATTGATCCCTAGCTATAGAAGGCTCCTAAATCCCTGGAGGTCGCTACAACTTGGGGGTTTTGGTCAAAGAGGTGGTTATCTGTTTCGACCGAAACATGATCCAATATAGAAACCATAACATACTTTAAAGTCAGTGACCGACCTACATAAAAAGGCCCCACCCCATCCATTCAAGGGGGGCAGATAATCAAGGAGATGATGAAGTGTTGTCTCTTTCCACAGTCACCCTTCAGCCTCTCCATTGATCTTTGATCTCCAAAGATGAAAGTTGGAGGAGAGAGAAGATATACCATCCTGTTTGAGAGTGAAGGAGTTACCATATGCTACGCTAACACCAGAACCAGATCTAAAGAAGTTTTGTTGGTGTATCACTTTCCTCCCTTTCTTAGATCAATTACTCCTTTCTACATTGTTATCCATCCCTTCACCTACCATGATGTATCTCTATATCTATAAATATGTAATGCTACTCACTAACATGAGTAGCTAAACATATAGTTTGGCTTGGGAGTAGCCACTAAGTCTCTCCCAACATGTATATACTTACATCCGTTTGAATACATATGCTCTTGGCAATGATTATCTTCATATGCTTGTTCTTATTTTTTCACTTGCATGATTAGCTATCATCTTTCGATGTTTGATTGTTAGTGCCTTGAAAGAGTAGTACTAACCTTATCTAGTGTTATGGAGTTTCATGAGTGCATGAAAATGTTGGAATGCTAGAGCTAATGATAATATGGTTATCTTTTTTATTATTTGTTTTCCATCTCGAGAGAGAGAGAACCTTATAATCTAGATCTATCCTAAGTTCGAGAGAGGAGGGAATAGACATATATGGTGATTGCTTGTAATATTTCTAAGATTATACAAAAGGAGAGTATTGCATGATGGTGAGAGATCATAGTAGGAGAAACCCAATCCAAGTTCACATCCATATTCTTGTTACTATGCTTTTATTCTCTTATTTTGTTTCTTTATTTCTACTTCACTCATTGATTTGTTAAAGCTACTCTGTATCATAAGGAACACTATTTTGATCTATCCTTTTGTTTGGTGTATCTGAGTCAAAGGATCTACGTTCTTAGCACTTACCGTTACTTGGCCTTGTGGTTCGACCCTGATCTACTACTTCGGACTGGGTATAATAGTTGTAGGGGCCTGAGAGTCAAGTTATAAATGTAAGAGTCTGATTACTTTAGATATGCTCCATTTTAAATGTGTGGTTTAGGCTAGTTAGGCTCCAATAACGTGGTGACCCTATTAATATGTATGCCTAGAGAGAAAATCATATGATGATTGTAATGGGAAACCAGATACATGATTTAATAATGATAAAGGTGATTTCATCTATTATGTTTTTCTCAATCATGAGATGATGACACAAACATAGTAGATGTTTAAAGAATGATGTTTCTCAATGGCATATGTGTATAAGTTGAGGACTTGAACAATGATATCATATGTATGATAAGAGTACATACATTCTTGTTATGTCCCTAGTCGGATGATATTGTAGAAGAAAAATAGACAATAGTATTACATAGGACTAGAATTTGTCTTGATGGATGATAGAATCTCATCAATCATGATATCAAAGAAAACACATAGATATATGTTAGAGAACAATGTTTTAGTGAGACCCGCCTAGAAAGTGATACATGAAGACCATTGAATTGTAGTCAGTATCGGTTCTCATACTGATGGTGGTGATTGTGGTTCTTAGACCTGAAGTCACTACTCTCATCACATGTCATTTCATGTATTCTGACATCATCCAACGTGACCTTGAATAAGGGTTTCCATAAAGGTGATGCTCAAGTATATTATAACACATGGGGATTGAGTGTGAGTGATGTAGATGAGATTTGTCCCTTCTATAGAAGTTTTATATCGTGGCTACTTGATAAGAGAGATAGAGAAATGTATGACCATATTCATGTAACTCAATATGCGATATGTGAACTCACATACATATCAGGCAATCTTCTCTAGTTCAAAGAACAAGGATTGAACACTGAGAGGATGACAATTCCACGCCTCAGGTTAAATCTGAATATCAGAGACAAAGAAACTATATGATGAGATAAAGAAACTATACGATCACGGTAACACTAATAAAAAATTGTAGGTTAAAGTTGTTCTCAAAACCTATAAAATTACTTGTGTAGCAATGATGTGTTGCTAGATACCACTCGTTGCTTTTGATGCCATAAATTGGTTATGGACATTCACTGCCAATGTAACTTGGGACCTATGGGGTCACACACATAAGATGCACCTAGAATAGGAATTTATTTATGAATGAGGTTTCACTTGATTACTAAAGTATTTAGGTATTCAATTTAAACAACAATGATTGAAGATTGGCTAAGTGGACTATTAACTGACCAATTCAATTGTTTCACCACTCGATTCAAGTTTCAAGTCAATTGCAAACAACATTGGCTGAACAATACCTAAACAAGGGCATGAACCGACCAGTTCACTTAGTGAACCGAATGATACAAGGTCTCAAATGATCAGTTCTAGTTGTGAACTTCCTAGTTCAATGATCAATACAATTGGATCAAGGATTGATGTGGACGTCATGTTATGCATTAATCGAATATTGAATGCCAATGTGATTTGATAAATCATAGAAAATGAACTGAATAATTCAAGGGTTGAACCGAACAGTTCACCTATGAACCAACAGGTTCAACATTGAACCAACCAGATTTCATCATTCATAGCTTCCAGAAAATTTATGAAAATCCATCTCTTTGACTCCCAGATAAACTAGAGGTCTTGTCCATGACCCTCCTATTAACAAAGGGGTAGATGAGGCCTTCTAGGGACACAAAAATAAGCTCTAAGAACTTTTT